>JANHGB010018927.1:0-26784 GCA_026283785.1 Coracopsis vasa | reverse complement strand
CCCCCCCCCGCCCCAATTGTAAGTTAACTTTTTTTTTTTTAAACTGTAATACACAGTTTGAAAAACAGTTATTTCATCAAGGAGATTACCTGATAATTTTTATCTCTCTTTGTGCATTCAAACCCATATTTCTTTTAAAGTTTTATTAATACTAGAAAGTGTTCAGCTGCACAGGATAAAAGGACTTGCCCAAGACACCAAGAGAAATACTTTTTCTTGTTTGATTCCTCAGTATAAATACAGTAAAATAACCCTCATTTCTTGTCTTCATCTTCAGAATCCACATAGTGGTCTTTCATACCAGAATCAGTTCTGCTGGATATTAGTTATGCCATGAACCGAAAGTTTCTGTATTTCAGTATTTTAAAATTGCTTTAAAACTGTGATGATGTTGTCTTGGTATCACAATCTTCTTGTTTGAGGTTTTTTTTTTTTTAGTTAATGTTATTAAAACATTTGAGTAATAAAACCTACATTTATGCAGCTATAGACTGCAATTCACATATGATTATTTATCTGGACAGCTATGTCTTCAAAAACATATATAAAATACTTGCTACATTCAGATATAAGCATGAAATACCACATACCAAAGGCATTTGCCTAAAAAAAAATGTCACCAAGTTAACAATTCTTTCTTTTGAAATCTTAGTCCTCTTGGAAAACCATGCAGTTGCAGTTTTGACAAGAAACAATTACAATTTTAAAAGAATAAGAGATAATAAAAATCAAGGGTAGTATTAGGCATGAAAGTCACCGTTCCATCCCTGATCCCAACAAAATAGGGTTGGGTGATAAAAATCATACTAAATAACATGATTTATCTATCTACCTTTTAGACTATAGGGACAGCTGCGTTTTTACAGATCTCAACTACTGATTTCTGTAAGGCAAAGTTTGGTCCAGAGGACAACAACAAAGAGCATGCTAAACATCTATATTAAAATACTGGGCTTCAAAGTGATGTTTGTTCACTCCGGTATCTGATCCTTCTTTTGGTAAATGCACAGCTGGCTAATACCTTCTGATAAACTTTTTAAAACTTGCTTTCTATTCCTGCTTTGATGCCACCTCAGAAAAACCTACTATGCTCATTCTGTTCTATTCAATGATTTATATGTTCTTCACACTTACATTTCTTAGATTCCTTTCTGTTCCAGTTTTAGTCTCTAAAAACTAGCCCTTGTATTCTTGAATCAGTGCTTGATTCTTGTATTTTCTTACCAGCTCCTCAAAGTCTGATCACATAAAAATGTGTATTGGTATTTGTTGACACAGCTATTGCTGTTCTACACTGTTTGCAGGAGAAAAATGGAATGCTCTATTTGGCAAATGTTTTTCCCAACTGCTTTTGATTTATTTCTATTTTGACAAAATTTTATAGCCAAAAATGTATTAAAAAAAATCCTTTAACTCAGATTTTTCTTTTCACCCATGGTTTCTTATAGTGACTGAGTTTACATCAACTGAAATAAAGCTGTGAAAACCTTCAGCAGAAAGTAACCAACTGAGAAAGAACAGGATTAATTGAGAGTGATTCAGTCAATAGGACAATGAAGTGCAGAGAAGCTATTTCTGCTACACGAGAGATTATGCACAATTATTTGATATCGGGCAATTAAACATAAAAAAATGTTAGGATGTGAAATCTCATATTTTCATTATCAGCTTGATATCCTGTAAAATAGGAAATGAAATCTTAATTAATCATGTACAAATACCATGCAATTTTACAAGATACAGAAATTAGAAAATATATTCAGCTAAGTCAACACTCTGCATAATTCTATCATTTTCCTTTGGTAAGGATACATTAGATGGAGCTAGATATAGCTATATAAAAGAGTCTAAAACTATACTAGACTTCTGCAGAAGTTTCAGTAGATTTTCATCAGCCTGAATTTCACAGGGATTCATTCAAATCTGCAAGAAAGCATCTTTTGCGTTTTGAAATTGAAATTGAAATACCCAGTAACCTACTATATAGGGAACAGAAATAAAAGAAGGGGAGAGGGGGCTGGCATTCAGGCCCCTACCTGGGCTCTGCTCTTACACAGTTACACATTGTCATCCTAAATTTAGGATGGAAAGGAAAAGCAATCACTACCACCACAACCACCCGAAACAAAAACAAAAATAAAACCAAAACCAAACACATAAAAATAAAAACAAAAAAAAAACACCACCAAAAAAAAAACCCAAAACCAACAAACGCAAACTAGCAACTTTTCCTCCTGTCAAAACAATAAAACTTACATGCAAAAGAACAAAAGTTTCTTATTTGTACACTCTGGAGAAAATATCTCTCAAATCCAGATTTAGTAGCCAGTTTAAACTAAGTAGAGTGACCATAATTAATAATTGATACCAATTATGATCCGTTCTATCACTAGATGTAATTTTAATTTTACATATAAAATTCTATTAAGATTCCTTTGATTTGTGGCAATAAGACTTTTTACCAATATAAATCCAGCTGGAGTGATGTGTAATTGTTCTTGCATCATGGATTAAAAAAAAGAGTTTATGAAAAGAAAAAAAGGCTGCTTAGAAAGTCTTTTTAAGCTTTTCTGCTACATTTTTTACCACAGACCAAGTTTACACTAAGTGGAAGTCCATGATTTGGGGAACTGTTAGACGTATCATTGAGGAACAACAGATCATAAAATATCACTATAAAAATTACTGTATCCATAGAACAAGTTCATTTCTGCTAGTAGCATATATATTAATCAACCTGGGAACAATGGAAAAAGCTGAAGTTTCTCCACTGCTCTGACTAAAAAAGTAGAATGTTAAGGATATTGGCTAGAGTTAGAGAGAGCTAATACTTCTATCTTTATCACTGATGTGGTTTGGGAATCATCTTTCCTTAAACAAGAAAAAAGAAAAAAAGTCATGCACTAAATGCACAGAAATAAAGAAGAGAGTTCACAACGATAGGAAAAGGAAAGACAATAAGAAACAGGCACATAAGTAGCATAAACCTAGTCAGGATAAAATGTACTTAATAATAATGATGATAAATGACAAATGATAAAATGTTGGATGAACTTCATGATTTAGAAGACAATAATGATGACAGAGATTCTGGACATCTTTCATCCCCCAGACTGTTTCAGGCAAATGAGAAAAGGCAAAGAATACTGAAATCGGCTATTTTTCATGGCATTAAATAAAGCTTCATGCTGGTTTGGGACTCCCACAAAACTATTGTTTCTTGTACTGTTTCTATCAATTTTGGAAGTGTTGAACTATAGCCCTTAGACAACATATCTATGGAGTAATGTGAGGAATCTGTTAGTCAATTACTTGCCCTCAAACAAGACAGAAAAACCAAACATGCAGGATGTTTCCAAAACATCTGAGATTTAGACTCCAACTACTGTGAAGCAGCAGCAAAGAAAAAATGACAGAGCCAAAGGAAAGCTTGTCAGTGCATACCAAAACTCTTGGATGCTCACTGTACACAAGCCCTGTGGGCTTAGTACAGAAGTCTAACAATAGCCTGAACAAGAAGAGTATGACCACATTTGTGTCACAATTTAAGAGCAGATCATATGTTTGAAATCTTAAAAGCAGTAAGTCATGAGGCACCTCATACAAGTATATATTGTTTGCTAAAGCATACATGAATTCCTGTCTGTTTCTCAGGTTTTCCAAGAATGAAAAAAATGTTAGTTTCAGCATGATTTAAACCAAACTACACTTGCACTATAGAAAAACAAAATGGTTCCCTTTTCAGAACAGTGCCACATTAACAGAAGAAAATTTTGCTATTTCTTCACTACCCAGATAATAAAGTGGTTTTATGAAAAACCTGATCCCAACATGTTGCTACTGGGAATGACAAAACATACCCTTCAGCACATGGATGTCCCAGTGCTGCTGGAGAGGCCCACGTAAGACAGGAAAAACACACCAATTTACAAATTGCATCAGAGAGAAATGTGAAATATTGATATATCTGTGTATATATTTTGGCATACTAAAGATGCTGCAAAACATACAGTCCCCTGGCACCACTTTGAAATCCAGGCTTTCAATAGAAAGCTGCAAATCCTTCACCAATATAGAAAAACAACCACAGAAAACCACCAGACTCTTTCCCTTCCCTCCTTCTCCCCGTTTTCTATAAACTGCATGAAAGAATTTTCGATGCTGCTAAAATATATATATACACATACAAACACATATCAAGCACACTAACTATAAAATGAGCTCTTTAATGTTATGATTTGTTATTTTTTTATATTTTTTTAATAAAAATCTCCTTTAACCTGACCATGAGGAAAGCCTTATGATAAGAAGATGTTACTTCTTAACCAAATCACAGGAACTTTAAGACAATACTTCTGATTGTTAGAAGAATTCATCTTTTGCAAGCAACAGGACCAAGCAGTGGGGAAGAAAGGTTGATTGCATATGTATGGGAGAATGAAGCTGCAGTATTGCAAAGACAGAATGTTAAACAGACATATTTCCCAGGATACGACCTGAATTTTGTTAGAAATCCTGACCACAACTGAACATTTTTAAAAAGTAAGATTATGGAATGCTTTACTGATGAAACATTAAAGAAAGAGAAAAACAACACAAAACAAACCAAAAAAACAAAAACCAACCCCCTAAAGCCATCAGCAACATGAGAATTATTAACCAGAAGAGGAAAAATCTAAAATCACTGAAGTCTGATCCAAATGCATAGACCTTAAACCACACTGATCAAAGACAACTCAACATTTTCTAACCCCAAGATACATTTTATGCTCTTTTTAATAAAAGATGATTAAAGAAACCCACACATGTTCTACATTCAAATAATCTCTATATATGCAAATTTAAGAAAGGGAAGGAAAAAATACAATAAAGATGTTCTTTTCAAAGCCTATTAGCATTTGAACACACGTGCTGTCTTATCTACCGTGGGATAACTGCATGTTTGTCCTGCAGGAGTAACTTCACTCTTTTCCCTAGGAACTTAATGTCATTAATTGATTTTTAAAAAAGAAGTCCTCTTTCAAATCTGTACAGTCCTAATGCCCTAGGCCAAATACAGCTAAGCCAATTTTAAGTGAGATATTGAAGATATTTTGGGCATTGCAATAACTTAATTAGCTTTGCGCTGCCATTGCTAGTAACTTATGCTAGGCTATTTGTGCTGCCTTTGTACTGGTAACCACACTCCAGCCTACAGTGCACAGGGGCCACAGTTTTATAAATTCTTGCAAGATAGGTCATCTGAAAAAGCAGCCTGAACTAGTCTACTTCAATTTAGCCCTTGTATAATCCTGTATTAGTCTATAAAACTCTTAAGATTTGGTGGAGCAGTATGCTCAGTTAATGATCTGAATATGTTGATTTATAGCAGTATAAAACCAGAAACAAAATGAAAATATCTGTCTCAAATTTAATCTCTTACCTTGCTGAGGTCTCTCTTGTTTCTTTCATTTAAAATGGATTCTTCCCATACAGAATAACTTCTCTGTTCACATTAAGAAGCAGACATAATACAACACTTCAAGTATACAGATATGACAGACATTATTTTTGAATTGCATGAAAAATGCTCAGATGGGAAAACTTTACAAAAATTATGTCATCCTTATACTCTGTACAAGCAAGAATATAGCATCTGTATTTGTCTCTATATATCTCAGGCAACAATATCCTGGCAACAACATTTCAATGGAACAAATCCAGGTAATTAAAATTACTAGATCTAGCATCCATCTCTCTGTCATCCCACTTGATAGGCCAGATATATTCATTTGGGAAGTGATGGTCAAAAATCTGCTACATAAAGTTAAGTGAGACGTTACATATCACTGAACTACAGGACCTTTAATTTTGTTCGCAATGATCCAGTTAGCTCTATCACAACACTACCTTTCTGAGAACTTCAGATATTACCCTTACTGTTTTGAACATTATAACTTTTAAACATATGTCATTGGGTGGATTACATTAATATTTTACAAACAAACCTGTCAAGCTTTGTATTTTGTATATAAAGACTAAAAGGATTAAATTCACTACACCAATAAACCATTTGATACACTACATTCTGCATTATGTTCACTCAAACATTTAATAGATTCCTAGTACTGCAAAGCAAAACCTTGGCTTCCCCACCTCTGCAACCGCAGAGCTTAATCCCACTTTGAAAGCCAAAGTTCTGCTAAATTAAACTATAGAACATGAGTTCAATAATAAAGAGCTTTGGATTCACTTTATTTCAATGATCACGGGAGCAACTACTATGGCTTGTTGGAAACTTCAGCAGTCACACTGCTCCTCTGAAGAGGAAAATGAGATGAGAAGCAGCTCTGCAGCAAAATACAACTGAATGACTGCAGATCTAGTTCATACCACTCCTGATCAAAACAGATCTCAAACTGACAGCGTTTTCGAATTAAAAAAGTGACCTTGTATTTGGGCTCTAGGATGCATGAATTCAACTGCAGGGATGTATTTTATCTGGCCTAGATCACAAGTTTGACGAGGAATGGCTGAGGCAACTGGTGTAGTTTAGTCTGGAGAAGAAAAGGCTCAGGGGAGACCTTATCGCTCTCTACAACTACCTGAAAGGAGGATGGAGCGAGGAGGTGGCTGATCTCACAAGTAACAAGTGATAGGACAAGAGCTAACAGCCTCAAGTTGCACCAGGGGAGGTGTAGACTGGATATTAGGAAGAATTTCTTCACCAAAAGGGTGATCAGGCATTAGAACAAGCTGCCCAGGGAAGTGGTGGAACCACTGTCCCTGGAAGTGTCCAAAAAAAAAAAAACCAAAAAAAACCCAAAAAAACCTCCCGTGTAAATGAGGCCCTTAGTGACACGGTTTAGTGGTGGACTTGGCAGTCCAGGGATAACAGTTGGATGTGGTGGTCTTAAAGGTCTTTTCCAAAACAGTTGATGCTATGATTCAAACTCATTATCTGCAAGATTTGATACTCAACATTAGATACTATGCTATGATCTCACTGTCCTGAAAAAAACACTAGAAGAAATGTTAAGAAACAAGCCTTATGGTAACAGCACCCTCATAAGCAGGCGCAACAGAGCTGCTAAGCTACATAAACATTTCATGTGCAATAGATTGGATTCCCTTCATTATATTTTGACTGTGACTTTGTGGCTAACAAAAAGCCTAACAACAGGTCTTAAGTGTCAATAAATCTGGCTTTGCATTATGTACAAAACATAGCCCTGCAAATACACACAGATGCACAGTGCCAATTTTTCTTACTGAATGGGAGACAAAACATAGCTTTGAAAGTCTGATCACATCTGTCCAGTTATTCTCTTCTCAAAATTTACCTTGCAGTTTACCTTACTAATAAAGTAAAAATATTATTCCCCATTTGATTACACATCTCAATCACTACCAGCTTGTGTTCTACTGCCCAGCTCCTGTGCTGAAACTTCAGACAGAAGACTGGAAAATACCTGATAGTCTCCTTCAAACATATAGCAGAAAAGGAAGTTACCCACATAGAAAACATCCCCTGCTACTCAAGTGGACAAAAACACAACATGTCAACAGGAACAAAATACATTGCTATCAGTGTCTGCACAGAGAATACCGTTCTAGCGTTTGGAAAGGGGAAGAATATTTTTATCACAAGTCATGAATTAGAGCCAATTTTGCTGTAGATTGAGAAAGATAGATCATACTTCCCCATTTCATCTCTGCCAATACAAAGATTGCTCGAAATGGCTGGGATATCCCATCTAAAGAGACTACAATGGCCTAGCAAAAAAGAATGAATAGGAGTTAAAGGGTTCCTTTTATACTTTCACACAGTTACTTTTAATTTAGCTTTTAATGTACCTTAAGATTTAATTCTTTTCAATACCCTTTTTTTATTTATAGGTCTTATTTCTTTACAGAAACCCTGGTGTTATGAAAGTTACTCAGTTCTGCTGCAGGATACAAGCAATTCTTCACATAGAAAATGAACAGCACCATTCTGACAGCAAATGGGTTGCAACTACCTATCACACACAGAGCAAAGAAAAACAGGAAAAAAAAGTGGCAGCATATTTTCAAAGTCCAGTGGGGAAGATGCATCTTAAATATGTCTTCTTAGAGACTACTAACATATTTAATAAAGCATGCATTAAAACAAACATTAAAAATTAAAGTTAATAACCTTATATAAATATGAGTGTATTAGATAAGGTTATATTGATTATGCACTAAGTATTGCAATTCTTGAACTACATTTAAATGAATCTACACAGCAGCCCCTGCAGCACAGAAAAAGAATAAGCATTACCTAATGAACTTTTCAACTGCTTTTGAAATTTCAACGAGAAGGGAGCACAAACTTCCAGTCTGGGAAACACAACTTCAGTATTTCAAAGACTAGGAAAAAGCCAGTGAAAGCTGTGTCAGCTGTTAGACTCAGTGATCACAATGACCAATGATCTCTTTAAGCTTGCTGAAAGCTATCTTTTACCAAGGTTCTCTTAAACAAGTGATGTAATACAGAATAGGCATATTGGTGGTATGGTTATTTGGAATAGACTAATGGATAAAAAAAGAAGCATCACATGAGTGGTGCCAAGAGATTGCAGGTAGCATCCATGCTAAACTGGCCAATTTCTTTTATTATTAGCCCTGAGTGTGTTTTCAATAGATTTGACTTGAATAGTAAGTTAAAGACGCACATACTATTTTCTCTGTACTTCATAATAAAAAGAGATGATCTTGGAAGGAGAAAACACATTTATAAACTACTAGCAGTAGTTCTCAGGGGGAAAAACAGTCTTCTACTGCCACAACACTCTACCAAACCCTCGCTTTGATGTAAGCTACACAGCTACAATTACCAGCAATCAGCTGTTGCCTTTGTGTATGCTTGATACAGAGGCACATTTGCCTGTTGTTTCCACATACTGTTCTGTAGTGAGCACATAGAAAAGCAAGCCTGAGAAAAGACTGAACATACAGCATTGTCTTTAGGAGAGAAGTCACTGCTTCATCACCTCCTTGTAGTACTTGCATTTCTCACAGCAAGTCTAACATTCTTTTTAGACTATAAAAGGCAGCAACAGATAAATAATCGTGATTTTTAGAACAGAGCAATAACATGCTTTGAAGTAGCAAGCAACTAAAAAAGGAAATCAAACAGTCATTACATCAGCTGAATGAAAAAGATCTGAGAACTGGTTCAAAATTTAGCCTGCTGTATCCTTATATGAGAATATTATTCAGATACATGTTTAGTAAAAGGTTTTACTGATTCTTATGACGTTTTAGACTGCTCTTAAATCCTCAGTTCAAAGAAGAAATTATTATGAGTCTTATGATAGTTTAATGAGCAATCAAATATCCACTATACCTCAATGAGGTTTAAACAAATCATTTTTAGCTCACATGGCAGAAATTTGTTTCAGTATGTTTCACTATCTGTTTCACTATCTGTTTAGCTGCAGGTAAGCACATACTTCACTACATCAAGCAGCTGACATGTGACAACTGCTGTGTGTTTGAGCCTTGAGAGTTGCAATCACATGCTTTTCAGTCATCCTACCCTTTCTTCAAACCCTTCTGACCATAGAAGGTGGCTTTATAGACTTTCTGTGTAGCTAGTGGGTTGGGAACCAGAAACACAGAGCATAAATTCTACAATACAGAATATCCCATCTCACTGACCTGGCTTTTTGGCTTACAGTATCCATACCACATCATATATTCCTTCAGTAAAGATGTAGGTCCAGATAAGCAGCACATCAAAAAAACCCAAACCTAAGCAATGGGACAGCTACCATGTCATAGTTACAACCCACCTGCCATGGGCAAGGACACCTCACACTAGACCATGTTGCCCAAGGTTCTGTCCAACCTGGCCTTGAGCACCTCCAGGCATGGAGCATTTACCACTTCTTTGGGCAGCCTGTTTGAGTGTCTCACCACCCTCACAGCAAAGAACTTCTTCCTTACATCTAACCTGAACTTCCCCTCAAGTCACTGCACTAATTAACTTTACTGCAGATGTCTACCTTTCTCCTCAACAAGACTGTATCACTCATACATTTAGCTCAAAATAAGACGATTTGAAACTCTGACCTTTAATAGTTTCTCTAATATTGCTTGTCATCCCATACAGTACTCCATTTTTTGGTTTATATAATTCATTATTTCATCTCCCTTTATTTGCCTTTCATCAGCTTTCTAACTATTTTACCCAGAATATATACTTTCTTTGCACTTTCCAGACAGCATAGTTTTCAACTTTATATAAAATAATTGGTTTTCCAAGTCAAAGTTTAGAGTACTGTTAAAGTCACTGTTAAACTCAGAACTGTGACTTATCTCAGAAAATATGAAAAATTTTTTTGGTACTTAGCAATCTATCTCCAGGGGACTAAAACTTCATTATAGGCAGAAGGAGTACTTATTGAAGCAGATCTGAACCAATATGGATTGCCTGTTTCTTATATAATACTCTTCCAATAGTCAAACCATTTTACATGCTGATATATTTTTTCCCCACATACACAAACTCAGTGAGTGGACTGGGTATATTTACTTTGAACACCACCATACACGTGGAAGCTTCATTCTAAGATACACAGAAGCTGAATACCTGACCATAAGATTCAAAGTATAGCTCAGAAATCTCAAGTGTTCACTCAATTGCACTGTATTACTTTGCTTCACAAAGTAAAACTGCACTGTATTGCCAAAATTGCTTTTGCAAAGCAGAGAGAAATTATAAAACTCATTTACATTTTTAGCAAACTGATTTTACCTAAAAGAAAAATAAAGTCACAGGAAATTCACTCTGCCCCACAATTATGCCTCCACCATAATCAAGTTAATGCTAGATCTCTTCTTTTTTTTTTTTTTTTAAAGGCAGTTTTACAATAGTAAGTGCTTTGAAAATTCTACATGAATCTTTTTTTCTTTGAAACTGTTATTAAGTGCTAGTGTGTTATATTGATTTTAATTTCCAGCTTTATTCATGTTTTGGAGGACAACGATCCAAATGCAATACAGCACTCATTTCAATACTTAGGTTTTGTGCCAGATCCCAAAGTGAAGATTTTCTTTTAAAAGAAGTTGTGAAGGTCAGCTGCATAAATCTTCTTCAGCTGAAAGCTGAGGGAACAAAAATGTTGGGCTGTGATGCTTGGAAGACAAAGATGTGATTAATAGACCTTTTCTTTTGTCATGGTGCAAGCAAAACCATGAAATCGCATGCAATTATTCCTTTTACTTTTTTTTTTTTTTTAACCCCTCTATAAAACTTACAAATTCACTTGCTTAGGAAGGTTCCCCAAGGTCAGATATGGCTTGGAAAGATAGGGAGCAGCGTGGGAATAGGACCAGCAAGTACCATAAAAGACATTAACAGAGATTTTGAAGGCTTACAAGAGTTAAATATTCCTTCCTTTTAAACAGAGATAATATTAACTAATTCGAAAGCACTGAGAATAAATGTATGTTTGACAATGGGTGACAGTATGATGTCAGAATGCCTTTGAATTGTAACTGTTAATAAAATTCAGGGTACCAATATAAACTATACAACATATACACAAATAAGAGTTTGCAATTGCACTAGTTAACATCTGCTTAAGAGGTTTTAAGCAGATGTTAACAAAAATGCAACCAAAATATCACTTCCTAACTGAGGGCCTGATTTTACTGTCTTTGAATTCTTCGAAATAGGTTTTGTTTGAAGGTTTTGGGGGATGAAATTATTACTAATCACATACAATACCTGTGATAAACCTTCTGCATGCTTATGGTTGAAGGAAACATCTCCAAGGGAAAACTGCTGTAGCATTTGTCACCTGACAAAAGCAGGCTTCATAACAATTTAAGCCTTATATGCCATTATATAGTGAAAAAGCAGCAATATTTCATTTATGCTAAGACTGGAAAAAAGTATTTCTACTCAATCTTTTTCTTGATTTGCAAAGTTTTAGGTAAAAATCTTTATACATACTTCAAATCACCTGTTTGATAAGTATTCTACTTGAAATATTTCAGCATGTTAGTTTTTTCTAGATATATTCACAAGTTGTTTGCTTCCTTAAGATGTTATGGCTTCAATGAGATCAATTAAACTCTATTGTCCATTCCAGTGAACGCATAATTTTAATTTACATTAGCTGAAGTCCTACAAATTAACATATCTGGCAATAATTTTGTGGAAGACTTATTTCTACCTTATTTATACATTCTACCTGCTATACACCTGCTCTCCTTCCTCATTGTTTTGAAAAGGATTTTGACCTTTATCAGGCATTGTGGAAGTCTAAGATTTTCTCTATCAGAAAGCCACAACTCTGCTGCTTGAAACATTCATACACCAGTCTTCAATTTTTCCTTCTACAGCTCTAAAGAACTCTCCTATATGTTTTTATCTGGTGTGAAATAGAGATGACAATTGATCTTGGATTTTAATTCTAGTTTGATAACTAAAGTTCACATGGCCTAGGAAGATGGCAGAAGAAAATTTTTCTTACTTATCAGTCTCAGTAATGGTTGGATTTTCTGCTTTTCTTTTACCTTGTTCTGACAAATACTTTGTTGCATTTGATTTTTTCCAAGAACAGAGTCTGTATTTTGAGATCTTTGCTGGTGTATAAACAGCACAGAATTATTTATCAGTATTTACTTTCATTTAAAAAAAAAAAAAAAAAAAGTATCTTCTTTCTCCTTAAAATAGAGAAGTGAGCCCTCTGAGCACATTATTATGTGCTTATTTTGATTCAAGAATGACACCTTTGCTAGCTTAAGGTATTTTTCCAATGGCTTGTTGCATTGTAGTTGATTAGACTTAACCCAACAATACTGAAGTCCTTCAATAAACTCTAGGTATTTGGACAATCTCCATGAGTCACCTTTAAAGAGTCTGCTGGAGAATGAAGCAAGTACGTGCCATCTATGTCCCTTCAATAATGCCTCTTCATACTTTTAAGTATTTAAAATGGCTTTACTTGGCAATGCCATCTGCTTGGTAAAATTAAGTCAATATTTGTCAACTTAATAACGAATAAATATATCAAGAGAAAGCATGTTTAGACTACAAGCTTTTCGGGACAGGGACAGTGTTATTTTTACATTGTCAGGAAAGACAATGTTACGATCTTTGTGTCCTACTGTTAATTAAATAAGGAACTCTGATGCAGAAGTATGACCAAAGTTTTCACTCTACCTGTTTTTCCTTCTCCCTCATTATTTAAGTTGTTTGGATTTGTTTTCAAAAAAGCAATAATGACAAAATTGTAAATGTTTTTTTTTTTTCCTGAAAATGCCTGAACAAGCTTGCATCACCACTCGTAATGATTAGAACAAAGCCATTTCTATTAAAATTCAGACCATATCATTTAGCATTTGTGTATAGCTGTCCCAACAAGTCTTTAATCAAAATCATTATGATTATCTTATACACCAAAATGGAAAAGAGTAATTATACCTTAAAATTTTTTCACTTTTGTCACTGGCCTTGGAAAACAAATAACCAGATTTCACTACAAAACACTAACTTACACATTCTACAAAATTAAGGTAATAAGAAATTTAAGTGGAGGGAATTTCAATTATCATAATATATGCTTACACATTATGGTACCTTTGAATGAAATTAATATAAATTCATGCCAGGAATAGACACATATGGATACACTGACTGAACATTGCTATTGGTAGTTGAAGCAGAAGAGGAAGGAAAAAATGATGGTGCTTGGAACTTAGAAATTTCACAATTTTGCAAAGTCAGTAAAGAATTTTGCCACTGATTTTAGTGAGAGCTGGATATGTACTTCGTCACCTGAGGTTTTCAAAATTACTCTCCTGTTCACAGTCTTATGCAAAGCTCACTACACAAACAAACAAAAAACCAAAACCAAACAAAAAAACCCACAGTTTAAATATGCAGGAATACTTGCATTTACTCATTCTCATGATTTTACAAGATCTGTTGCTATTAGATGTACTATTCTCAACAGCCAGATCCTAAGACCAGAATGGTACTTATTCTTAGCTGTTGTGAGCAGCTTTTATTTATCTTATTCTTCCCTTGACTTAGTTATGACTCATTTTCTCCTCTCATAAAAAAAAAAAAGAAGTGAGAGCAGTTAAACAGGGGATTAAGTTTCTCCCTTTGCTGCTTGAGATGGCTACTATCTATCAAACTGCTTCCTTTAGGAAAATACAAGCATGTATGTTATGTTAATGAGTGTGTGGTAAGACAACTAAAACATAAGTGTAAAAGTGTGTTTTATCAGCTACAAATAAACTGGCTGTAACACCAATTAGCATTGTCATCACTCTAGGGTTTTGTTACACTTGCTGTAACACAATTGTATTTCTGTGAAAAATTTATTCCATTACAGTTATGAGCAGGAGAAATATTAGACTGCTTAACAGCAAGAACAAAAAACCAAATATCTATGCAACAACAAAAAACAGACCAGACAAAAAAAACCAACTAAAGAAACCCCCTCTTTGCTATAAACTAAGAGTACCCAATTTCTAAAACCCTGCTTAATTACAGCTTCTGCCTTTCTCTACTAGCTTGATACACGAATTCTTACATTGCTGTTTTACATTCAGTTACAAGAGCTAAGGTTTGAACATGCTACAGATTTTGCAGTTCAACTCCAAGCTTAAAAAAAAAAATTCAAACCAAGAAATCCAAACACACAAAAAGACCCACAGAAACAACTTCTTCAACAAGGACTGTCTCAGAAGGTTACTTTACTGTAGTAGGATTCTTTATACATCTGATGCTTTGCAGCACTGCTATTAGCTGACTGTTAAACTCTTGTGGTTCTATTTCATCTCTGGGTTTCACCATTGAAACCCAAATGAAGTCAATGGAAGAGTGCCAAGGCAAAGCTATCTTGGCTCATTTACAAGTATCCTGCTAAGTGGCAATGTCAGGAAGACTATGCACGGGGTGGGAGGCTGGGAGGCAGCAGTGGCAGGGAAGACAGCTAAGCATTGAATTATTAAAATGTGTTTACTAATCCAGTCATGATAGGCTTCCTTTACAAATGCTTAGAGTTGTAACTATTTCAGTAAATTTAAGCCAATGAAAGCTTTAAAAATTGTCTTGACAAAAAATACACAAAATTCTGGAATTTATTTTCATTTTAATATGTTTTCAAATATTTTGGGGGGGTTAGTCTTTTTTAGTAATTTGGTTGGGGCTTTTTTTTGGAGAGGTTGTTTTTGGTTTGGGTTTTTTTTTAATGTTGAGAATTAAACCGCTCATGAATACCTAGCAAAAGGAAAAGGGCAATCAATACAACAGTCAGAGGACCAAACTTGCATCCTGTGACACTTGGAAGACAACAGTCTTCTTAACTTCTCAGCTGTAGTTCTACTATTCACTTCCTTACATTTTTTACTTCATTATATTGTAAGCTGAAATTGTCATAAATAGCTTACCATCTGAGCATCTGCTTTTTCACCTACTCCAGCAGGGTGCAGGTATTGTTATATTCAGGCTGCAAGGTATTTGAATGTTCAGTCTCATCATCATAAAGCCACTGTCTGACAAATATCACTCTTAATGAGAATTCTGGCCTTTTTCGCTTTACAGAGAATACTGACAGCTTTACAAGCCCTACTGGTATTTTGGATTTGCAACTGCTTTAGCTACTACTCAATTTCCTATGCAAGACATATTTTATTACCCTGATAACTTAAAGGAACAAAAATGAGCCTTCAAGCATGCAAGCACTTCTAGTCTCTGGTATGTGTAAAAAGAGAAGGTTTTCAGTCTAATAAAGATAATTGCAGTAAATTTGCCTGCCTTAAGCTTTCACAGAAGCATTACTATTTGTATATGGCATGTCAACCATTTACCCATCAACCACACAAACTACTTATCTAGACTGTAATGTACCAGTTTCTCTAGGAGGAGGCTGTGGGAAACTATAAAAAGCCTTGGAGAAATCCAGATGGGAAATACCCACTGCTCACCCCACATCAACCAAGCAGGTTACTTCAGCGTAGAAGGTAATCAGGTTTGTCAAGCACAATTTGCCCTTGGTGAATCCATTCTGTCTTTTCCCAACGATGTGTTTGATTTGACTTGTGATAGCCTCCAGGAAGATTCTGTCCGTACGTTTCCCAGAGACTCAAGCTCCTTCAAACCCTTCTTGTGGATGGGAGTGTCATTAGTCTTCTTTCAGTCTTCTGAGATGTCCCCTGATCTCCACGATTCTCAAAGATTATGGAGGTCAGTCCGACAATGACATCAGCCAGCTTTCTTAATACCCTTGGGTGGCTATTGCAGGGCCCATCAGTTTGTAGGGGTCAAGCTTCTGTAATAGTTCATACACCAGCTCTTGCCTCAATGTGGTCTATGTTTGCATCAACCTGGATTTTTGTTCCGGGGCTCAACAGTGCTGGTAAAGACAGAGGTGAAGAAAGTGTTAAGAATCTGTCTTTCCAGTGTTGTTGGTGACTAATTCCCCTCTCCAGCAATATTTTCCATCTGTTTCTGCTTGTTGTTTACACTCTAAAGAACCCTTCTTGTAGTTTTTGACATCTCTGGCCAATTTCAATTTAAGCTGAGCTTTTGCTTTTTTAACTGCCTCTCTGCACATCCTGGCAATGTCCTTGTAGTTCTCACTGGGTACTCATCAACTTTTTCATCTCTGGTATGCTTCTCTTTCAGTTTTCAGAAGACTCAGAAGCTTGCAGTTAAGCCAAGGAGGTCTCTTGCTCCACCTACTTCCCTTGCCTTTAAAGGGGATGAACTACTGATATACCTGAATCCCTCCATAGCATTCCTCACCAGACCTAGGCCTCTTTCTCCTATAGTTTTGGAGAAAATACAAATATACAATTAGTAAAAACTGAGTGCTTCTGAAGTTTACCATTATTTTTCCAGGTCTTTGTTCCCAGGAGACAGCCTCTACAGAATTTATACAGTATGAATGGTGTTGGTTAATGAAATTAAACAGTACTGCAAACATTGTTTTCACACACATCCCTCTGGGTTGACCTGTGTCACCTTCAAGATCGTAAGTCTCTACTTCTTTCCTCCATTCAGCCATTGTCATTTAGTACTCAAGTAAGTAGCCTACCCTGATGTATTTGGACAGTCAGATTGTTGAAAAGGGGTCTATTAGTAAAAATGACCAATGCTCCCTTGATGTCCATTTGAAGTTCTTAGTTGTTCAAAAAGACAAATAAAACATCAAACAGCAACACCCAAAGCTACCTGCACACTTCTCTTCCACTTCTCTGCCTAGATTCCAGCAAGTATTATGAATTTTTCAGATTGTTAAGAACAATGCATCCACACAGGCTATTGCCATGAAGCAAATACCTGGCCAGTTGTAAGTTTAATAAAATTCTATTCTTGTACAAAGCACTTGTCTGCTTAACCACAGGACTGAAGTAGATTAGCAGACACTACTAAGGTAAGAGCCTAAAAAAAAGAGGAAGGGGAGGTGCAACGAGAGCAATCTACTTACATAAGCCCCCCAATGGCACACCCCAAACTGAGAAGCAAAAATTGCACTTCAATTGCATTAGTTGGCAGAGAATGAAGTGCTCATAATATGCAGCCCTTAAAATGTACTAGTCATGCAATACCCCTAGCATGTATATTCATTGCTGTTCCTTTTCTAGAGCCTTACCCAGAAACTTAAGTAAACAAACAAACAAAAACAAAAAAAAAAAAACAAAAACCATCAGAAAACAAAACCAAACACGAAGGTTAGCAGACATGTCCCATGGTATTTCATAAACCACGAGGCAGCACATGCATTAGCAGCCATTTATGCACTAATATCTAACATTCATGTGAATAGAAATGGCAGAATCAAAAAGGAGGCTAAGGCTATGCCATGCCATTAATGATTTCACAGCTGCTTCATAATTGAACTGAAAATTCAGCTTCCACGGTTCAATCCAGTGAAAAAACCCAAGATAACAGAAAAAAAACCCCAACCAACAAACCAATCCAAAACCAAAAACCAACCACAAACAAAACCCCCAAACAACAAAAAAATCCATCACACAAAAACCATCAACAGCAAAACAGACAGCCCCCAAACATACTTCGTTGGTTTTTAAGATGGGGCAAGGCACAATCTGCTAGAAGAATACCTACAACATTTGCATCCAATTATTTTCATGCAAACATTAATACTGTCAAGAACAAAATGGCTATGGCAGATCTAATCTTAGAACATAACTAAATTTCTAGGCTTAAAATTCTAAAACTCAAGCCTCAGCTTCCCAAACATATCTGATCAGTATAAAATAACATCTCCCAACCAATCTCCCAGAACAACAAAATTAGCTCCACCACCCTCTACCACCTCTCTGCACAAAGCTTTTCTTCTTTGAGAAGCTTTTCCTCCCCACCTCCATCACATATATATATATGTGTGTGTGATATATATGTGTCTGTGTGTATATATATATGTATATATACACACATATATATATAAGGTAGGATTTCCCATCTTTTGCCTGCCCACAAGAAGCCAGACTCCTCCTCCTATCCCTCTTCAGAAATGTCTCTCTATGCTACTGCTTTGTTGTCCTTTTCTTCCAAGCTTTCCGCATCTGGGAAACAAAGCCATTTTTAAACCACAGTCAGCCTCATTTTTCAGACCTGACCTAATGAGAGAGTAAACATGGTCCAAACAAACAATACAACAGATGCCACTACTCTGAATATTCTGTGCTGCTGGTTCCAGTTTCTTGCCTGCAGAAGCAGCTGCCTGTCACTTCCTACCCTCCAGCCTGGGCATTGGCTTAAAGCCACATTCATGTAGAAAGATTTGCATTTAAGAAACTGGTTAGCATTTCATATGCTTAACAAGAAGGTGCAACATTGAAACACTCAGCATAGAATTTAATCCATCTTTCCCCCCCCGCCCCTTAATCAGTACTAGGTTTGTATTTTTCAAGCAAATACAGTGCTTGCAGCACTGCATGTAACATTGCACGCAATAACTCTACAAAGTTGACAAGAGTTTGTGAATATGCTAATAAAAGCCTTATTATTTTCATAGTCATCACAAGACAGCATTGAGATGGCTGTTCATGGAGTACATGAGCTTAGCTCATGTACACATTTAGATTTTAGGAGCCGCAGTAAGTTGCACTACATTCCAAAGCATTTAACTCCTGTGTAAGCCCTTTTCTCCCTGACTGTAAAGCATCTTGTTTTTCTAATCTTGCCTCCAAAATATTGATTCTTTCCATGACACATGTTTTGGTTGTTCTGATGTCACACAGAACACGTACTTTATAGAACATAATAAGTGCATAAGCACTTAAATGAAGTTAGTGAATGAGTTAGCAGGCTTAAGCATGGGCCCACCTTTTTCACAAGCAAACAGGGTTAGCACTGGCCTTTGAAGATTTATGGTTTTGAACTACCAAGTCAAGACACAGCACACTTGCTGAAAGGTCCTTCAACTGGTGGTGATTCTGAGTTTTCAGAACACAGACATGAAAAATGCTAGGAAAAAGCCACAGCTGATCTGGCTATCAATAGTCCACAAAACTCAAGCTTACTGCCACAGAGCAAGATAAGGTAGCCTACGCCCACTGCTCTAGTTATGCACAAAATACCCAGACATTCAACCACTGCAGAATTTCAGGTTTAGATTTCTTTTTTACAGAATCTCAGGAATAAGAAAAATAATACTGCTTTAAAAATAGATTACTTAAATAACATAAACTCACCAATTATTCCTGAGTGCTGTACCGTCCGCTCAGAACTAAACCTCCATTTCTACTTGCAGTGTTGCAAAAAAATGCCATTAAGCATCTGTGAGCTGAGTTATTGGTTAAGAACTTGACTGAAAGAATTAAATAGAATTTACAAACCTGATCCAAGCTCAGAAGCCCATTAAGACAGGCATTGTACAGTACCAAGTACAGACACACCTTCTCACTTTTGGAAATGTAACTACTAAAGTAATTTACCATTTCTTAAAAAGAAGTTAATGAATGCAAAGCAAAAGGCTTGCTTGCTTGCTTCCTTTATACAGTTGCTCTGACTACATTTCACTAGTAAGAAACCTCACCATTATCAGTGTCAGTATAACCAAAATAAATGCAAAATCATGCCAGTTTTGTTTTCAGATCAGAGGTAGAGCACCCACGTAATTCTCTTATAAGATACACTGATCTAATCTGTTTGCTTTTAGAAAGTTCACTGTAGATAATTAGCTGCTTGGATTTGGAAAGGTGCGCTCCATGCAATTGCTTTCAATTCCAGGAATCCAAGAAACATGTTTCTAAGTGCCCCAACTAGTGTTTATGAGAAATCCCCCTTCCCAACATTTGTTTTTTGGTGGGTTTTGTTTCATTTTGGTTTGGTTTTTTTTTAATAAATTTTGCCTGGCGGTGTTCAAGGCCAGGTTGGACAGATCCTTGGGTGGCATGGTTTAGTGTGAGGCGTCGCTGCCCATGGCAGGGGGGTTGGAACTAGATGATCTTAAGGTCCTTTACAACCCTAACTATTCTATGATTCTATGATTCTAATTTGGGAAAAGGAAGGATTTAAAATTCAGTATAACTTAGTCCACAAAACATGAAGCATTTAAACATCCTTGACAGTAAATCTCACTGATTTTATTAAAAAAAGATTGAAACAAAACTGAAGTTGCCAAAACAAGACAGCACCTTGGACATCACTGTTTTCTGTATAATAATGAACTTAACTCTTCCTTGAAAACTACCAAGGAAACATATGGATAATTTCACAGAAGTGTCACAAACCAAAACCCTATAAAGTAAAGTAAAAATAAACGATATCCTCTTCACTCATCCCATCAGAATAGTAACAGAATATAAAATAAATTTGAGTGCAATTGGTTATTCACATAGAAAAAGTCACCAAAAGAGTCATGATTAAACTTCACAAAACTCTCCCTATAGTTTCCTAGGAAGCTGAAGTAATTCTTGTTTTGTAAAACTAGACAATTACATGCCTTTGAAAACAAAGAAGAAAAAAAAAGAAAAAGCGTATACACAATATAATCTCATTATGCAACTACAAAACTCCTTGGTAGTCATTTGAGGGCAGTGTGCTAGGGTTTGAGGCAGGGGGGAATAGAGGCAAGAAGAGGAACAGCAAAACACAGGATGTTACACGAGGGACCTGTAGTGCTAACTGCTTGAGTTTAATCAATTGAAATAACCTTGCTCTCACAAGGTCATGACCAAAATAATTATTTCTGTGATTTTGTAGATTTGCTCTGAAAGCCCTAGGGAAATCCTCCTTTTGCAGTCTACCAGGTATAATTCAGCCACTTTCCCACTTAATTTCATGCATCCCAAGTCTTAGTGAATGATACAATGCACAACCTTGCATTCCTTTTCACCGAGAACACTCCGAACACTCACAGCAAGAAGGACGGTCAGCAGGAGTATTAAATGTGCTGTTGTTTACAATGGTGTTCACCACCCTGCCTTGGGAGTTATGAGCAATAATTTAAACAAAGGCCATTCATAAGGTCCATGTTGTTAAGGTTTGGGCAGTCGCTCATTATTGCCCCTGATAAACCCTTTTGAGCTGCATTTTGTGCAGGAGAGATACAAGTTTACAGTAGGGGCCCTTCCCACATTAGCACTACTGGGACTGGCAAGTTGTGAATTGCCTTGCTTTAAGCCCAGCCATCATATAGTCTCAATACTCAGAAAAGACAGTATTGTCATTAGCATTGTCCTAAACTGATTTTTCCTCTTTTGTACCTTGCAAAGCCCCAAATCTTCCACACTGTACACCATTTAAAACTCACTTCAGAAGTACTTTTTCACTTCCATGACACCATTTTCCATCACACTCTACTGTTGCATTACCTTCACAGATGTTTATGCCTACCTCTGTTCTACAGCTAGTATTACTGATCTGCATGTTTAATACAAAATATTTATTACTGAAATCAAATGAAAAAATTCCCCACTGATGTTATCTAAACAACAACAAAAAAATCTTTAACATTTTGAAACTAAGAATATTTCAGATTTTTTAAAAATACTTGTTATTTTTTTAAGAAACATACTAATAGGGAATACATTTTCTGACTTTGTATTATTTCTACATGACAAACACTCCCATTCACAAAGATGAAAACTTCTTATCAGTGGCAAAAATATATTGTCTACTCATTTTGGACCTGCCTCCAACTTCTACACTCAGATATTTTAACAGTGGCAGAAAGAGCATTCTCACGCTGCTTCAGGAACTAGAGATACTGGGAAGCACAGCACTGATACGTGAGCTGGGCCCACCCAAGCTGTACAGGCTTTGAAGCACTGTAACTGCACTTATAAAACATCATATAATACCTGCCAAAGTTCTGATCATAGCCAAAATACATACCACACTGAAGCTGTGCTGGATACTGATAACAGAACATTTCAGGATCTGTCTGCATCCACCTAAGGTCCCTGCAGCAATTTATAGCATTCACCAAATTCCACACCAACTGGTATTTTTTCTTGCAAGGATATGCACAGCAACACTCAAAAATGCATGTGGCTCCTGTGGCCATTTGACTGCACTAGCTGAAACTAATTTGTTTGGATAGTTGCCAAGAATCTAAACTGCCTATTTAACTAAATCCCAACTGCTTATCTTAAAGGGGTAGCTAACCGTTTGAGAAGAGCTAGAATTCTAATTAAACAGCTTTCAAACCTAGTTGATTTAATTGAGAGGGGAAAGTACTTTTAAGATGCCAACAAGGTCTTCGCGCCTTACTCCTAATGAGGGTAAACTGGAACAAGCCAACATTAGTGTTACTCATAGGAGTGATTTTAAAATACTCTTGGCATTCACTTTTCCAGGAGCAAAAAGAATTTTAAACACACATGTTCTCCTTTTAGTAGCTCTATTTAATATCTAGAATCACAAATATTTTCTCCGAATAAACATTGTAACTAAGTTTATCAAAAAAAGATTGAAAACTAGACACTGAGATGCAATACTGCTTCCCAGACTGAAGACAGTAGTAAAACACTCATCTTAAAGTTAGTTATACAAATTACTAGTGCATATAAATGGTTTAAGTGAATGTCAGAATTGCTTTTATGTGACATGAGTGTCACTAAACTCAGTAACATAGCATTATGCTTAGTATTTTACAATAGACATTTGTTCCACAGCTCAGAAATTTGCAATGTTGACTCAAATACACTCTTGAAAAGCATTGCAGAATTGGATAAACTAAAGGAAAATGCTGTATCCTACAAAATGCAACAGTTTGCCATTTTAGCCAATAAAATTTTAGCTAATATGAGCAAGCAGATTGAAAAAAAGGAACTGGAATCAATTCAAGTAATCATGACAGGCTAGAACTGTGTTTATACTAAAAAAAGAAAAAATCCTTACTAAAGCTTACTGATTTGGAGAAGCCTCCAGTTTCTATAAATCTGTTCACAAATTCAGTACAGCACATCCTGAAAAGGTTTTTAAACATGAGAGCAATGTTCACTTTTATAAATTCTTCCTGTCACTATCTCAGCTCTCAAATATGTAAGACAAAAACCAAAAAAACCGCAAACAAACAAACAAACAAATCATGCTATTTAGTAGCAAATACTATAGACACTATACTTTCAAAACCCCAAACCAACAATAAAACATAGTTCCAGCAGAAGCTACGTAGATATAACCATGCTGGTCAATCTTGCCCTGCAGAAGCAACAGACAAGACACTCATTGATTTTTTTTTTTGCTTTTTTAAAAACATGCTTGCCTATTATTATTAAAGTTGATGGAACACATAAGAGCGATTGTTAAAAAATACTATTTCAAGACCTTGTAGACAAAAATAGCTGCACTTTTTTTTTTTCCCCTCCCCTAGTATTATCCAGAAAAATTAACTACACTTCAGCACTTCACAACTACAGTCTCACAACTGGATATAAAAGTGGTTTGGAGAGAAAACTGATGTGATTGCAGGTTACTATACAATATTCAACAATGTAGACACATTACCATGACCATATTGATTGTATTTAATTTTGAATTTGGCTCTCTGAGACAGGATTGACCCAATGACCTTCACAGACCCATTTAATCATAAATTATTCTGTGATTCTATGAAGGGAAACTGAAAACACATGGCAACACTTGGTTTTTATGTCAATTTTGTCAATTTTATTTATACCTCAATACTGCCCTCTGCTGATCGTTTTACCGCTTAATTATTTGCATAGAAAAATTGTGGGGTTTTTTTTAATGTGAGTGTTTTAACACTTTTCCTGCAAATGAAAGAAGTAAACAATTGAAGAATGGTCTTGTTCTCTTGTATTCAAATCAGTACAGCAGGCTGAGGTCATCAACACCTTTGCCAGGTCAGTTTGGAAAGTATATATACATACCTTTAAGGTCAAGCTAGGTCTCTTCTCCCTCGTGGCAAAAAAGTTTAGAATGCTTCAGAGTAGCCTTCAGAGCTACAGAACAACCCTATCCAGAGCATGTAAAAAGCTCCAAAGAGAACTATGAGCCTTCCTTGCTACAACAATAGCAAGTCAATGCAGGATGAACTTAATCCTCAACCTGGAGGATGAGATTTAAAAGGACATGTTGGAGAAATCTCTCAAACCTGGAAGATCAGAGTAACCAGATGAATTAGCAGCCATTCATCTCCAGCTGCCTGAGCTATAATTTTACATATACAAAACCATGTAAGTGATAGAGAATTTAGTAAACTACTTATAATCTTTAGTAAAGAAAGGATTTTAGTCTAATTTATTACCATTAACTCTTTACAGGTCACTTAAGAGGGCAACATCAAAAATGCTTTTAAGACACAGTTAAGGTGGACATATGTAAAAAGCAAAACAACACAACACACAACAGAATATCAGCTTTTCCAAACACTCAGCAGGATCATGAGCAGCTATCTTAGAGATTTATCAGTTGTATGAGAATTAAATTTTATTAAATCTGCTATAAAGCTTTGCAAAACAATGTAAAAGTTTTCCCTTCAAAATTTCTAATCTACTTAATTTCTATTAAAATTTTCCATAAAATTCGTTTCTCTAATGCTTAATGTCCAATCTTTGAAGCTTTCTGCAGAAATGTTTTTCTAATTTTAGACATATCATTGCTAAATTTGTGCCTAAGTTTGTTTTTTCTTGTGTATTCCTACAATCTTAATGTCCAGTAAGAGATCTTATCAAACTGACTGTATTCACTAGGTAATAATAGCCTTTTAGAAATCATCATGATTGAACTTTTCTGTGGGGAAGTAATAGAGCCACATAGAGTTAAAATATTAGAAGAAATGTTTACTGAAGCGACATGACCAACCACATACATATGAATTCAAAGCATTCATGGTTTTCACATCTCCTATGATGGCATATAGAAGGCTTTCATAAATAGCATCTGTTTACAAAGAACCGAACAGACTGCTCCATTTATGTGGCCATGGTAAAACACAGATTACCCTAAAAAAGGGTAGAGAGATATCTTTTTCTATGTACTGCTGAATGGGACATAACAGCATTAAACATCAGCAAGGGAAACATAAGCTAAGCTTTCTGAAAAACCTGAGCAGCAAAGTTAAATAATGAAATGGATCATGACAAGGCTTGAAGGGTTTCCAGCACTAGTTTCAAACAGATTAATATCAGTATTGTGTAGAGCTTAAGCATGAAATGCACAGCTAAATTAAGAAAGAAGCGTATATTTTTAGGATCACATTAGAAAACACAACCACCCTTGGCGCTATTAAAAATGACATATTACAAGTACATCTGACAAAAAAAAAAAAAAAAAAAAGGGACAATCCGAGGCATACATACCTTACTTGTTCTTCCAGACTTGAGTCACATAGCTCAAGTGTACTTTGTTTACCAGTTCTGCCTACACAAGCTGCTGAGTTTGTGCTGAGTTTGTTGCTTGAGTTGCATAACGTTTGACAAACAGGATTTATTCCTGAACAATAATTAGTTATTAGGCAAAAATATTTCTCTTAGAAGTTTTGTGTTTCCAGTACATTAATAGTTATCATACATACAACTTGAAATTGCAAAATAATCCTGAGGTGCAAATGGGAGCCCCTCTTTACCCAGCAAGATAATAACCAGAAGGAGTAACTTGTGAAAGTTGCATCTTCCTTCATTTAAATGATCTGATCTGTATGCATGCATAATCAGTTGGCTGATATAAATAAATTTTTACTCATACTTGCAACATAGTTCTGGGAGTCTTTACTGGCTTCTGAATCAACAGAATTCTTGACTAAGTTCCAGCAGCAGCTCTATTAGTGGTGATGTTCAAGCCTGAAAGAACACAACTTGACTTTACATCCCAGGCTGAGCTTGCAGATAGGAACAGTTTTATTTATAAACATACTGCATCATGGATAGCCATTCCAGCAGCAGAGGTCTAGAAAGCACTAACAAGTACCACTACTGCCCTTCGGCAAATGAAATCACCCCTGAACCCCAGGCAGACATACATATGCAGCTTACCAAGAGGCCAATTTCATTCCTCCCACTATTCAGTCTTACTTTGAGGATGATAGATATTATTCTATTAATATGCAAATCCAAGAATTTCCAGGCAGTTTGTAATACAGTATTTCTAGCCTAGTATTTGCTGCTGCTGTGAACTCTAGCCTAGACTCCATTAACAACATGAGATGAGAATATTAAGTCCAGTATCTCATATCAAGGAATACTGGTTTTAAGATATGCCTTCAGAAGGAGGAAGGAATGTCTGAAAACTTAAAACTAACTACATTATTTTTCTTTCTAAGTGTTGTTACCTGCTTCTGGGAACTTACAGTTAATAGGTACCTGCAC
>JANHGB010018924.1:0-40781 GCA_026283785.1 Coracopsis vasa | reverse complement strand
CACACTTATCTGATTCCTCTCACCTGCACACCTAATCCTTCTGAATCTCTCTCGCTGCCCATGGCAGGGGGGTTGGAACTAGATGACCTTAAGGTCCTTTTCAACCCTAACCATTCTCTGATTCTGTTTGAATTTCACCCGAATAGAGCCATTTTTTTCTGCCTTATCTAAAAGGGCTACAAGGTATTTGTAAGAACACTGTAACTGCCGCAGGTTCTCTGTAGCAGACAGGTTCTTTTAATCAAATGCCATCAGAAAGCACTTAATTATTGGTATGCTAAACTTCCATTTTAAATGAGGCAGCATTGTTAACACAGAGACATAAAATGCAGGGCTGTTTCCGTGACAGATGTGAAAACGCCTACCTTCCCACTCAACATTAGGGCTCTTGGAAGTACCACAAGGGCTTACAGCACTTCGATACTCCATATCCAGCTGCTCCTGCCTCTGGCGTTGCTCCTCCAGCAGCGCTGACTCATGCATTGCTTTAATGTGCCGTTGATACAGTGCGTAACCACTCACTGGTGTTCCAACGGGAACAGTACAGGGACTGCAAGAAACCTACAAGGGCAGGAAGGTATTAACATCAAGTACATTAATACAGGTACTTACTAAAGTAACTGTCTTGCTCAATGCCTCCACTGCACCAGCTGCAGTTTATGTTTGAGTGTTTCAAGTGATCCACACTTGTTTTGTAAGCTACTACTTGTGTATTTAATGTATTTCCCCCCTCAAAAGTATGATAACAAAACAAACGGTGTATTTCTTCATTCATTCACAACTGTTTGCTGCTGTAGTATTGCAAAGAGTTTTAGGGACAACAGATACTCCTTCAAATATCACTTAAAAAGCCCATACCATAGGCGGTATGACGGCAGCTCGATGGTGAAGCTGTTGCAGGTCCATCTGTCCTTGCTTTATCGTGGATGATACCAGTATTGACCCAGTGGGATTTAATAGTGAGGGCTTTGACTCCCTGCTGAAGATACTGTAAAGGGAGACAGAAGGAAGGGAAAAAAATCACCATAAAGACATTAAACATCTTAATAAATTTACAGGCAAAAGTATGCCTCTCAACTTAGAAAAAACACCACATTTAGTACACTGGACAAATAGCTGAATGATCAGAATCATGTCTGTTTTGTCCCACAGCACATCTGGTAGAAGAGGCAACAGATGCTGCTGTATTTCTATACTACACAGAAACACCAAAAGAAGTGTTCAGAACCTCCATACCAGAAATTTATGTATGCAGTTTCTATATGCAAAGTACTGCAACAATGCAACCTTCTTTATAAAGAATGGTTTTGGGGAAAAAAATAGATAGGAAACACTAGATATAGCACAGGAAATAAAAAAAAAAAGTAGTATATAACAGACTACTTTCACATGGAGGGCTAATATACTTGTGAAGTGGAAAGCTGATGTCTGAAAAGGAAAGAGAGTGTAAAACCCCCATCAACTGCACTTTTCCACAGACCACATGCAGAACAATGATACTGGATACTTTTGACATTTAACTTGGTACTGTGTGTATATTAAAGCCACTGAGAGGGAGGGGACACCGGGTCTGGTGCTACGCCATGGTTGCACAGG
The DNA here is from genome assembly GCA_026283785.1 of Coracopsis vasa. Taxonomy (NCBI): domain Eukaryota; kingdom Metazoa; phylum Chordata; class Aves; order Psittaciformes; family Psittacidae; genus Coracopsis; species Coracopsis vasa. The sequence continues at coordinate 39,185 of JANHGB010018924.1, read as the reverse complement.
AATTGAACCAAGAGAATACTAAAAAGACTTTAAATATTATCATTGTTCAGCCATCCCCAAAAGATAAACGGTTCCAAAGACATGCAGGGCTGTCCATTTACAGCCCTATATACTCATGTGGATTATCCAGAATGTTTAGGGCCAAGTTCCCAGGAACTAGGAAGTTTGCATGAAGACACTGGAGAAAGTGGCCATCCATTTCTCAGGACACTTGCCCATTAATGTAAGGACACTGACTGGTAAGAGTGAGAAATACTTCCACTACTCTATCATTAAGAGCCTTCAAGAGATTCAGTTCTACCGATTGATATAGCATGGTTCTATGACAGTAACTGGGTACAGGACTCCAGAGGTTATACAAGCAAATAAACATGGAATGTTAAAAGGTAACTAAAATGTCAATATTTTATGCCCCTAGATTATTACCTTTTTTAAAGCAATTTTCATCACCTACTAAAAGACATATTCAGGCCGTTTTCCCTGCCAAATTCAAGCAGTTTTGGATGCATTCTACTAAACTGAGTTTGTGACAGCAAGAATCAATTATAACTTCATCTGCATACTTCTGGTTCTACATTCAAACAGTTTTTTTATTAAAGCGAATGGAGAGCCCATGTACTGCCCCACACTCACCAGTCACACTATAAAAATAATAGATGGCAATATTTGAATGCTAAACAAGTAAACTCACCCTTGTCTATCAGGTTCTCCATCAACCTCTTCATCAGCACTACAGGTGGCACTTGAATCATTATCTGAATGGGATTCTTGTCTTGCTGTATTAACCTGTTGTGACAGACTATAGTCCATTTCCTCTGGTTCTGACTTTTCCTTGGGTTTCTCCATTTCTCTCTCTTTGGTATCACTCTCTATTTTCACTTGAATATTCTCTGGTAGCCTCATTTCAGTCTCTACAGGTTCTACTTTGGTATGCACTGGAAGAGTAATCACAGGCTTAGCTTCAACTGTATGGCTTCTACTGTCAACTTCCATAGGCTCTTCTGCCTCATTATTTATTTCTTCCTTAACCTGTGGCTCAGGGTTCTGACTTTCAGCTGCTGATACACTTTGGGTTGTTAAAGAGGGAGATGCGCTGGCTGCAGGTTTAATGGTAGATTCTTGTTCTGTTGTCACCTCAGGGGTTACTTTTGAAGCAGTGCTCTCAGATGGAGTTTCTTCACTTGGTTTAGCAGGTTCTGCTGGGGTTGGGGACGGAGCACTTTCTGTATCAGAACTATTTTCAGCACCTGGTGAAAACGAAAGTTTTACAAGAAAAATCAGTTATATCTATAGACATGCTGACTTACAATTCTTGCTGTAAGTTAACAGTTCTAGTTTACTTCCTTTGTGAATCACCATTGTTTTACTGAAAAATTCCTTCTTTGCACTGTGAAAGGTGTAAACAGCATTGACACCTGGATACCAGTTATATAAGGGTATTGATTTTTGTAGTAAAGAACCTTCCTCCTCTCTTTAGCCTAGTTCATGAACACCACTATATTACAGATAGCTTTTAGAAAAATTGAAACATTTATGAAAAACTACGGCAACACCTAGAACAAGGATGACATATTCAAGTCTTATCTTCTGATAAGATTCTTCATTCCTTAGAACCACATCATAGAATCACAGAATGGTTTGGGTTGGAAAGGACCTTAAGATCATCTAGTTCCAACATCAATATTTTAACATTTGCTGAAGAAAATGGATGCAATAAGGATCCATCAATTTTAACCTATCAACTGTAAAAACAGTAATTAATTTTCACTTGTAGAAATGGACAACTTGCTGAATTGCACACATACACACTGCAGCTTAAAACAATACCAACAACTAAAAACCAAAATACCCACAATTAGCCATATGTATTTGAGCATTACATTATGAAGTGGAACACAGCTTTCTGAGCATATAATTGGCACAAAACATAGGTCCCTTTCTGTGCACACACAAGTTGCCTTCCCAGAAAAAAGTTACCTTCACTGTCTTCTGGATTCTCTTCTTCATTAGATGCTTCAATATCTTCATCCTCCTGAGCTGAAACAGTTGAAGCTACACTCTCACACTGTGACACATCTCGCTCCTCACGGGGCCTTCGTGAAGACTGGTAAAAACACAGCATTTAGGTTTGCAAATATTATTTCCTTTTATATGCATTCTCATTTATCAATCTGAGGTTGAAATGAAAGACAAACTCTGTTTAGCACAGATTCATTCACAAGAGCATATTTTGAATCTCCGGTCAGCTTTTGCTGATAGGTGTGGCGGACAACAGAAGTACTGCAGCAAAGACAGACAATGACGCTTTCACTTAAGTGAGAGAAGAGTAGGATAACACTTAGTTTAAAAGATTTCAACACTCAGAATTCCACTTTAAATGCCTCAAAACTTTCAGTTCCTGGGCTTCTGCCAATTCTCTTGCTCCGTTTTGCAAGGTTAGTGATTACTGTGTTTCAAGGTAACTGCTACACAGTGATGGCCTGAATTTCTATAGTTGCTGATGTACTTATGAGGCAAGTGGTTTTCAGAGCACTAAAAAATTCTTCAGGCTTGAGTGTTCTGATAGGAAATTTTCTATTGCACTTTAAAGCAAGAATTGATTAGTGTCACAGGTCAGTGAGCATCAGCCACCTTTTCTAGGAGATCTATGTCACAACACAAATCCAAGTGGTGACTGCAAAACAGTCTTAGTGAAGCATGATGAATGACTTCAGAAAGACGCCAAATTTTCCCCTGTAAAATATTCAGCACCCACCATCCTTACCTTCTGTTTGTGCTGTTGGAGTAGGCTGTCCAGATTGTGTCTCCTTTTATAGTTGAAGTAAAAGTTCTTACACTGAGCTTCACTTTTTGTCCCAACCATTTTGGCAATTGCTGCCCAGTTTCGTCCATGTTCCACTAGACCTGTTCAAATATGTAAGAACCAATATTTACTACGATATCTAATTCAGCTCTCCAAACCCTAATAAATGTCTATGGGAAGGTAAGATACAGAAGTACTGCTGTCCTTAAGAGAACTCTCACTATGACAATGTACTTGATAACTACTTACGGAGTGAAAAAAAGCGGTGTCAACCTGAATGAATCCTTCAAACTTAACTCTTTGCTGCTGCTAATATGTAAAACTTCTGCTAAAATATTGATTTTATGCATAAAATTTACGGGTAACAGTATCTGCCAAATGAATAGACAAGTTACAAACTACATTAGCTTTTCTATGAAAAGAATGTCTTATACAAAAGCACATTACTTTAAGAAGTTACATGAAACACACACCTTCACAACACGGACGTGTGAGTCCATGTTGTATTCCGTGGATCAAGTACAACATCAAACGGTTCTAAGTAAGCCATATGAAAAGAGTCAACATACACCTCAAAACCCTGATTTTGCCTGTTAAAGATGTTTGCTTTTTCTCAGCAAATCTTGAAAAAATTCATTCAGAGTAGTGTTGCAAAATATCACAGCACTCATATTCTGTAATTCAGTAAATTACTGTAATTGTGTAAAAACAAGTGTTCAGAAGTAAGTCTAAAGCTTTACAAGGTTTACCTTTCTTAGCAACTTCCATTTCTTCTTCTGTCCAGCGGGATGTCTCCACAGGCTCTGAAGAAGCTGAAAAAGAAACAAAAATACCGATCAGAGGAAGGATCAGGATTCACTGTTATGGTACCAGTCGTGCATCCCCCAGTTAACTAATCTATTTACATTAAGGCTTGTTCAAGTAATTTAGGAAAGCTGCTTTGGTCAGTGGGAAGTAGTCAATCTCCATTAAACCAAGTTGCAGATATAGCAGGAACCACCTCCATGAAAAATAAAAGAAAACCAAAAAATAGTAAGTAAAAAAGAAGCAAGAAACTAAGTAGAATTCAACACAAAATAGTTCTCCTTCACATATCTGGATTTGTATCATTCTGTTTAGATTTCTGAATGGCATTAAGCTGCCACAGCCTCCATTTCCTTTTCACAAATTGTGCCATTATGCACAGCATGCAACATGGATCCTTCCACAACTTTCACTAAAAAATAATAAAAGGTAGGACACTCTAAAGCATCTGATCCATTGAAAACCTATTTTGGATTTTCCAGAGAACACCACAAAAATGGTTAAAAAAAAGAAAAAGCAAAGCCCACTAGTGCCTTAGTCTAGCTGCTGACAAAATCCCACCACATCAACTGAGCAAGAATGTCTATCACAATCTCTGATGTTTACAGTTAAATAAGAACTGATTTGCCCACTTTGTTCTTTAGGATACTCAGAATATCTGAGCAACAAAAGAGCTGCCTGAACTACCCAGCTGAGGAACCAGGAGCAAACTGCCACAGCAGAGCACTGCAAGAAAAAACAACACAACCAAACCTGCCCTGCCATCCTGGATAATTATTTACTAGCCACAAGGTACTCTGTTTGCTGGTATTCCTGCACCACCACAAATTATGTTAGTCTTTTCAGAAGTGCATTCAGACGCAGCATAGTCTTTTTTTTAACCATGTGCCAAGAAAGTAACATTTTATTTTAAAGAAGCCTCTTGCCATCCAATGCAGAAACAACAACAAAAACCAACTTGCTAGGATCTATTTCAGCTTATGAAACTCGTGCAAGTACTCAAATATCAGGCCTACTTATTTAACAATATCCTCTGTGAGCTACAGTGTCTAAGTCAACCCGTGTCAAAGGCTTTTGGATCTCTACAGATCCATCATTAACTCTGCAAAGAGAGAAAATGCAGTTATCACAGAAAGGTCAAACTGCCTTTTCCAACCCCCACACGATTCTAACAGTCATCTGATTACACATATACTATTCATGAAGTCACATTCGTGAAGTTTAACAGTACCACACAGCCACAAAATACAAGCAGCCCTAAGAAAAAAGATGCACAGAAAAGGGCCTTATGTCAGTGAATAGCCCGATGACCAGATGGGTCCCCAAGTGTCCTATAAATGCTACTCACAAGGTTCTGGTGGGGGTGGAAGAGGTGGAGGTGGTTCTTCAGTGGCTGCAGCTGCAGCAGCATTTGCTTGTGCAGCTTCATTTGTCATTGATCTGGTGATTCTGCCCTTACGACGACCTTGGCTATTGGCAGTTTTTCGGCCCCTAGGAGCAGTCTGCTCCCGTTCCTCCGTTTCCTCTGGTGCAGCTTCAGTTTTGTCCTTTTCTTTGGTATTCTCTCTGGGATTAGTTAAAACAGAATTCATCACATTCAGATAGCCATTATGGACAGATATTCCTGAATATCAATGTAAAAAAACCCCATAAAGACAAATCAAACCACAAACAAAACTCCACAAACCCAAAAGATGCCTTTAGTAAAACAGAATTCACTTACTGCCCACGGTTTAGAGTTGCTAGAGAATAACATAGCTACATATAATCAACTTCAAAGAAAACACGAACTGTGATATGAAAAAAGCCTAAACCAACAAGTTATGAATATTATTTCATGTGCAAAAAAATAATCCCATGGCTTTTTTCACCAGTCTGATTAGTTCAGTAAGACAGAGAAATTCAGACATCTAAAAAAATTGTTTAATGCACAAAACCTAACCTAAATAGGAACAGTTTTCAGTCCAGATTTCACTGCAGGCTAATATGAATCCTTCTGATCTTTGCAAAATAGAAAAATGCAATCTAGGCTGAATGAATGCATTTTCAGTCCATATACTTACTTAGATTCCTCCTTCTCATCCTTTTCCTCCTCATCTTTCTTTTCCTCCTCTTTTTTCTCTGCTTTGTCTGCTTTTTCTTCTTCTACCTTCTCTTCTACCTTTTCTTCTTGAGAAGGACGAGCAATTTGCTGCTGCAATGGAATGGGATTTACGTATTATAACAACTTGATCACACGAAGATGCAGCAACTCGTACAGGCTTCTTCTGAAAGCGAGCAAAGAGGTTGCAACGTACACGTACATGTGTCAACCATTACATGTGCTCTTGTGTGCCACACTAAAAATGAGAGGTCTGACCAACATCTTGCATAGTAATGGTGCTGCTCCTCTCAAATTTTATTTTTAACGTTGTCCATTTTGAAAGAGTGAAACGTGATAGCTCACAACTTGGAAGCAGATCTCATAGCACAAAAATTACCACCAACTCTAAGTCACCTTCTCAACGCTGTCGTTAGTAATGAAGAAATAGAAATGTTCAAAAAATTAGGTCAGCCTTTTTAGATTGAGGCTTCCAGTGAATTTGCAGAAGGAAAATTATAGTCTAGAATTTTATTTTTTTTTTAAATCTGTAGTCTGTATTGAAATTATAGTTTTACCAGCACATTAAGCACTGGCAAATGACAAAGTAATTGCCCGTTCTTACCCTAAAGAAAACAACACAAAACACTATTTACACATTCCTTGTTAAGGGACTCTCACTCCTTGTCTTTCAAAGCAATCCAGATGACTACCATGTGCAAGGGTATCTTATTTTAGAAAGCACACAAATTTGATTTAAACTTTCCAGAAGGTGCAAACAGGAATTAATGGAAGAAATTTCTCTTACTGAATGTGATCACAAAGAATTACCACCACGGTCCCTTACAGCTGCTAAAAAAATTAGTAAATAAATCTAAAAAAACCCAACCCCTCCCAAAAAAAAACCCTAAAAAAATTTGTACAAAAAGTGTGGCATTGTTTTTGCTACTCCCTATCACACATGCAAAAAAAAGCTTCTGCATTCCCTGTCTGACTTTGCTGTTAGAGGTGGTCTAACATTAGGCAAGCCAAGTATCCTGTAATATTTTAAGAAAGCATTAGAAAAAAAGACACTGCTCATACAGGGAAAACCAAACAAAAAATATCAGGAAAGATCTGCCAAATGTGGGTACAGAAAAGATTTCATTAAGCTTTAGCGTTGTTATCCTCCCTAAAATATATTTAGGAGCCTAAATATTGCTTTTTGCCATCCATAATGGTGTACCCGTACATGGCCAAAGCATCTCACTTTCCAACACCGCTGCATTTCTATGTCCATAGCTCACCTGCAAATCCCTTCCTCTCCAGACTAAAATCCCAAGGAGTAGTTGGTTACCACTAAATAAACCATGTAGTAGCCTACTACCCAAATTACCAGAACCCTTATATGAAACAAACAACACATGAATGAATACTAGTGATGGGCTTCAAAAGCCAGCAACCCATCAAGCATCTGATGCTAAATCCATACTGCACATTCATGATGAACAGTCTCTGTAATGAGGTGATGACTTCAGTGACACAAAAAAATCCAACCTTTCTGTACGAGGCACCATACAAAAAGATTGAGAAAAGAAATTGAGGCTGCAGGTGAGGTTTTAGCAGGCAGGCCTCCATTTAAAGGCAAGGGGAGTGGGAGGAGGAAGAAAGAGCTCTCTTCCTCCTCTCTGAAAATATCTAAGTTCATTTAAAATGAATGATTACAGTTCAAATTCTGACATATTCTTTAAATATGTTTTCATAAGAAACTACAGAACATAAGAGAAGGTGGGGAGTTGGATATGGCCACACAGGAGTTTACACTAAAGGGGTTTGAATGGGTTAAAAAACCACTGCCTTTAATGAGTCATCCATTCAGAAGAACTGCAATACCCAGATGGTCTCACTCAAATATGGTCTGTGCAGAACCAATCTGTTCCTCACCAGGCATTAGACTCTGCAAATCAACTTCAAAAAGCAAGATAGATGTAATATTTATATAAAGCTACATTTCAAACGATTTCCCAAAGTACGCTTGGCAATTCATGGAAAGACAATGACAGAGAACTATGAGACTGCTGATCTAGGACTTCATTAACTCAGATTTCACAATCCACTCAAAAATTCCTCAAAATAGGCTTTTCTTTTTCAACAGAAGAACCAACCTGCCTGTAAGTGTAGCAGCAGGTGTCAGTGTTTCACTAACAAAACTGAGGCTGGAAATAGTCACAAAAAGGTCTTGGTTTTGACATTTTAATCATGTGAACTGGAGCAGAAAGCCCAAACACTAACCACTATCACCTTCCTGCAAATGATTAGCGTTTAAGATGCTGCCATTACTTGATTATGCAAGAACAAGTTGTCAGAGACACGCTAAGAGAATTTATTTCCATCGTGCTAGATTGGCCTCAAAAGCACAGAGTTAAAAAATGCATTTTCAAGAATAAAAGAAAATATTTCAAAAATAAAATCTGTATTTTACATATCATCTATTTAGAAAAGTTGCTGAAAATCCTCTGTTCTTTTTGCCTGACTAGTTTAACATCACGCTTTGTAAATAACAGGGTTCTCTATTTCACAGTGAATTTATTTAACATGCATATCAACAGGTCAAGTGCAGGTTAAACACAAACCTTAAAACAGTGGAAGCCTCAGTCGGCGACGTACCTGCACATTCATCTGTTGATTACAACTTTTACTATCCAGGCCAGGGGACGGGCTTTAACTCAGGGCTCAATTCAAAAGGACAAAACCCACACCAGCACCGACATCACACAGCTCTTTAGCAGAGGCTGCCTGACCCAGCAACGTGTTTATTCCAGGAAATTGTGTCATTCTGCCACTTAAGCTGCCTCCAGCAGAGTTGCCCATCTCACATACAACCTTCTAATCTCACCGGAGTCACCAGAGGTAATCCCCATCGAGCCAGGCTTGATTGGCCGGCACAGACATCCAGTGAATTTCTGTCTCGTCAGATCACTGGATGTACCAGCTGCTCTGAAGGCATACGGCTCCATCTGCGGCCATGCACTTGTGCTGAGTAGGCAGGCAGAACACAAGAACACAGCCCTGACCCACCACTGCTTCTCTGGGAGAAACTTTACTCAGAGAGAACCTCCATTCAAGGAGGTATTTAAGGAATTCTCTATGATCTTAATGCAAAAGCATCGTATAGCCACGCTTTCTTCTGATAATCCATTAAAAACTTGCCCTTCATTTGAAGGGTCATATTTGGTTTACGACACACGTGTTAGTTGTCTCAGTGAACATTTGGGAATAGTTTAGGTAGCATTTTATAAAAAGCCCTTTCAAGACATATTTGAGGACACAAAATAGTATCAGAATTTAATAAGCTTTACATCTCTTGACGGGTTGCAATCTAGCATTTAGCTCCTTTAAAGTAAAGGTGTGCACACTGAAACTTGAGCCAAGTTGTACTCGCTACATTCTCTGAAGGATTTCACCATCATTACCATGATTAATATCTTCTCCACTGCAATATTGCACTTGCTTGCCTTCTAATTTACAAAAATATATGAACTATTAAGAGTTTAAACTGAAGCACCCGTTACTGGCATAAGCTCATCTTGAAGCAGATCATAAATCTGACATGACTTGCCTTTGCTGATCAGCAAGGAAGTTTCAGGTTGCTACTCAGAGATATGAAAAATATCAGCTTCAAAGCTGGGGCACAGGAGGGAGAAGGGGGATGAATTGCATTCTGCAACCGTAAGATAAAAGTTCTGGCAAGCAATGCAGTTCAACACTCCCAAGTTCTTTTTTTACTAGCTGTTACAGATGTTGGTAATTAATCATTAATGAAATTAAGAAATGCAAGTACGATTTTTGGTACTATGCAAATCCTTACTACAGCATTACTAGATATACTAACTACAATACTTCTGAATTTAAACTTCCAGATATGGTATAATTTGCCATTTAGAAGGCTTAGAGTACTTCCTTCAGTTTGCAAGTACACGTCAACATTCTTCAGACCTATGAAGCCTGACACTTATCTGCATCCTTAACAGAGCACACATGAAGCCTGTCTAGCAGTTGCCCAAATTTTAGTCATCTGCTGTAATACTTGATGTGGATCAACAACTAGCAATTAAGACCTATAACCCTGCTGAAATTCAAAGAGCAAGTAATTGGAGTTGTACAAACAGCAACTTCAGTGCTCCTACTCACACATTGAGTTATTCACATATAAATTAGCATTCACAGGAGCAGTTACAAAGTCAGGCAGAGGACCTTGTGTTTCCCTTTATAGTGAGCTAAATTCACAAACCTATGCCCTTGTGTACGGGGGTGTAACCAAAATCTTTCTGCTTTATATGCATTATCCAAGAAAAACAAACAATTTATGGATTGAGAAATCCAGTTGGACTTTGAGCCTAACCACCAAGTAAACATCACTATTAATTTCTGCTTTTTGACAAACACTGAGATTTCTGTTGGTCCCAACACAGGATTTAATGATGGATTCAATACAATGTCTATGACAGGGTCCATAAAATGAACTGTCATATTAAAAAGTCACACAAATGTGCATAGGAAGGAGATGTTCCACAGAATTACACACAAACCAACCAAGAACACCCTTGAGGTCACGATTACTTACATTTAAAAAGGGAAAAAAAGCAGTAAATAAAAAATGCTTAGTTTTCCTTCACCTCCCACCCCCTGCATGTAATACACTTGCTGTATCGGACAGTAAGGCAGTTGCAAATATGAAACAATAGAATAACAATACCCAAGTGATGAATAAATTTTAGATACCTGGTTTCTTCCTCTGCGTTTACCATAATTTCTTCGCACAAGGGCCTTATAATTTTCATTTTTCTTGGTCAAATAATAATATAATACACAGTCGGGAACATTCTAAAGTGAAAAAGGATTAAAACCCAAGATTAGGTTTTACTCCTATAAGAAACTATGGGTTTGGTATTTAATATCTCTCAACACTTAAACTATTCAGCCTCTAGACTAAAATAAAATTCTATTAGGTTTGTTTACTCAGCAGGGAAATGAATTCACACACAAATATAACCATACAACTATGCATAAAATTATAGTGTTAAACAAGTCTCATGTATTCATAATATCCCTTGGCTACTTCAGTCTGCATGATTTAATCTACAGCAGACAATTAGCAAGTTTGAAAGCTTCTATTTATCATGACAGCCGTACGTATTCAAGATTCTGTAGTAACTCTTGGCAAATCCTAATTCTCCATTAATTCTTACACCAGTTCTGCAAAATCAGTTCTAAAGACTAAAACTAGTTCTAAAGACTAACTCAGCCAGCAGTAGGCTCTCACTGACTTGAAAGGTGGTGGCAAGACTTCTTAGAGTTAGCACAACAGCTCAGCAGAGCCAGTTATATCCTTATCTAAGCACAGAGATAGTTAAAGAAGCTTACCTGCTTCAACAAGAAAGTATGATCAAAACTCAATGAAGTGTCATTCTCTTTTATTGTTGTCAACAGTGTCATTTCACTAACTTTTGTTAGACATTTGCATGCACTGATTGTATTACTGATCAAATATTATAAAATCCTGTCAAAGCAATACCTTTTTTTGGATTTAATTTTTTTTTCCAGGAAGAGAAAATGATGCTGGGATAAATGACTTACATTTGCAAAGTTAAGGAGCCCACTCTAGGCTCTACTTAAAAAAGGTCTTACCTTTCGTTCCAGGTAGGAAGCAATTAGACCAAAGTTCTTGGGATGTTGGACAAACCTTTTGTAAATCAGAAATTATTGAAGTTTAACAACATAACTCATGATCAAATAAGCAAAACAGACTTCCAAACAATCTGTTCCATCAGCAAGCCTTTGATTTACAAAACTGAAATTAGTCTAAAAAGCCCAGGTTTTGAATTGTGCAAATTTCAAACTAAGCACTTAAAATTAGCTGATATAATGAGATCATATATCTACTCTTTTCACTTTAATCTCATCACAGAACTCAGTTACTTTTGAGAGAATTTCTTGTCTAAGGACTAAATGCATGTGATGAGCCTACTCAGGTGAAAAATAAGTGGCAAAGTCTAAAACTTTTACAACGTTTCATGCATCCAACAAAGAACATTATCAAATATTACTGCACAAAAGCTTCAGCATTCCCGATTTAACTGATGTTTACTGTGGGGTTAGGTATTTAACTGTCCTTTACAATGCAATAAAAATAAAAGATAAGAAAGCCCATTACTTTTCCTTAAAAATCTCTTTCTCATGGTCGGTCCAGACATTCATGAATTGTCTGTCTTTATAGACTTTCATGGGATCCTCCATCAGACCATTCATATTAATAAACTTCACTCGTCTTTGTTCTGCATCAAACATCATGGGAGGAATGACAGAAAGCTGACGCATTTGTTTTTCATTATTCTACAGGCAAAGAATAAAAGAAAAAGTAAAGAATACAGGAAGTTGCTTCTAATGTTTACAGTTCTTGAATTACACAACTCTTTAAAGCTCCACCACAGTATACATTCACAGTTAGTCTGAAACTTCTTTTTGTCCACTTAACCCTTCCAGAAAAGTTGCCACTACCCCAATGAACATTTACACAGTCAGCTAAAGGGAACAGTGTTTCAAATGATGAAAAACCAAGCTGGTGCAGGGGTTTAGAAAGGAGGAGTTTTCACATTTGTTAGAGCTGTGAAAAACCAGGTTGTAGCAAGCCTGCAATGAACACACCACACAGAAGAAAAATCTAGGACAGATACAATTAGGAGGCATAATCCACAAAAGTATTTGTAAGACCTGTTTCAAGCCAAGCTTCCCATACATTCTCTCAAACCAGCCCCCAAAGTTTTCTCTTATCAAAAAAATAAACCCTTTGAGAGAGACCTTTCACTGCCAATAAAAGGATATTGAGTTATTTGCTGTGCTGCTACAGCAAAGTACAGACAATAGCCTCACCTCCTGCTCAGAGAGTCCATCAATGATTTCAGAAATCTCATGTTCACTTCTAGCAATAGTTGCTGAAAGTCCAGCCCCTCTTTGACCAACTCTAGAATGAAGGGAAAACAGAAGTAGTGAGGATAAAGTGGAAAAGAGCTGTACTTTCAGATTTGGTACACAACAATGACAACCTTCAGAATTCCTTAAAATCCTGTTACCAGTCTCCCAGATCAGTTAGGACTGGTCTTTCGTAAGTAGTGTCAGGGTACAACCTCTGCTCATGTACTGCAAATTCAAACAACTGCTCAGTTTTACAGGCAAATGTGCAAAGCTCACAAGAAGGGCATGCTTGAGTCAACATCCAAGAAGGAGTGTTACCAGTGATTCCATTGCAAGCATGTGTTTTAGGACACATTAATATGCTTCTGCTGAGTATGAGAAATGTCCATCAGTGGCACAGAAATCACCATCTTAATCAATATATCTGAGACACTGAATAACAGCTTTTTGTTTTAAAGAAAAACCACAAAATTTCATCGATTTAATCAAGTTACTAACACCGTGCTGAGACTCATCACAATAAAAGGAAGTTTTCAACTTTTGAACTAACAGGGAGAGCTGTAATTTGGAAGAATTTTTCAGCCAGTGATCTTTACACTTAAGAACATCATAATACATTAGGGCACATGGATCAAAAAGCATTTCAGAGATAAGTATCATTGAGAGACATTAACACCCTCATTTGCTCAAAGATTTTACTAAAGTAATCAGTTTGCACGAGATCTGTCAAAAAAAACCCAACCAACCCTTAATATTTCTACAGCAATAGTATTAGGAGCACAGCTATAGATAAAGATGCTATTACATTAGAGAACATTAATCCAGTGTAAAGAGATGGCCCCTTCCCAAGCAGTCTGCAGTTACACAGATGAGATGTGTTTCTGAAGTAAAAGCTTCTCATAGATAGAAGTGCTGCTTCCATTCTAACACTTTTTCCTCTTTTCTTGATTCCCCAAAGCCAGATCCTGCAGCCTTCACAATAAATTGCAAACTATCTGCTTTTCCTATGTTTTATGAATTAAGGTGATTTAGACAGATGGGTGGGATGAAATCTCTCTGGGGCCTGAACTCTTGAAGGTGTATTAAAATGATTTCAAACATTGGATAAACACATTTTAACACAACTGAATCAAACCTGACCTAATTTTAATGTACTTCCTACAGTACTATAGATATGGTAAACTCTCAAATGAATTGCACTTCATTCCTTTTAAGACTTTCTGTACAATTTCCATTTAAAAAGTGTCTGATAGATTAAAATTAAATAATCGGGACTTAATACTTCATAGGCAAAACCACATAATTCAAAAAGCAAATGTGTCTTGAATAAAATTACATGGCAAGTAGAACAAAAGATCACTCAAATGTTAATTAAAGAAGTCAAATGATTTTTTGAGTGTGTAGGCTAATGAATATAGGGATCATGAAACACAAGAGTAACGGAGACACTCAGTGACAGAAAAATAGAAGGATAAAACAGGGCGTAGGCCCAAAATGAACAGGCTCACTTGAAACTGACGCTCCACAAATCTCTCTGTGCACTTCAGCAGCTTAACTCATAGTCTCACTGAACACCACAACCTATGAGCCTTTGCTAATTGCCCCCTTTTCCTATTTCTTTTGGAAAATATGGGGTGTGAGCAGATCTAAAAAAGGGGGATAGGAAAGCACCAATTTGGACATCACTAAAGCAGCCCAACAGGACACCAAACTGATGAAGTTAGCACAAAGCTGACAGGGACAGATAGGAAAGCCTGAGACATAAGACAGTGGATATACAAGGGCAATCATGAAGATCCTGAGGATGTGAAGTGAAATGAGCTGAATGCCATGAAACACAGTGAACAAATGAAAGAACATTTTAGTTTATATTGTATGATACACTGATGTTCCTTTTAAAGGAATAAAGCGATGAGTATAAAACAAGCATTAAACTGAACCAATTTTCTTGTAAGTAATTCTAAAACTGAAGTTCTAAGATGTATTTTGAAGGAATATATCAAATCCATGGTAATACCTTTGGAATCGTTCTTGCTGTTCTCTTTGCTTCCGAATTTCTGGAAATTGTTTTTCATAGTATTCTCTTGTTTTGCTCTCCTTTGCTTTCCTGCGTGGATTATTTTCTATCCTGTCAACTTTCTTCTCCCATGCCTCCATCAGCTGATCATAACGTTGACAGATTTTCTGTTCCTGTTAAATTCCAAAAGTAAACCTTGAACTAAACAAAAATGCACTAACACATCAGTCCACATAACATGGGTAGGCTCCCAGAATGAACAATCGTATTTTTCCTGCTCTATGGCTTCCATTTTGAAGATGACAGACACCCAATTTTCAGCAGACAGAAGGTGAGGAAGTGGATATAAAAATGCAGATTTTGAATATTACACACTACTTTTTTGCTTTATACATCACAACAATATTTGGTAACTGTTATTACTGCCTTCCAGAAATCTCACATCTCCTGGTACCAGGCTTTTCATTAGTGGAATTGGTTTGATTTTTATTTATTTGAAATGCTTAATTAACAGAATGGGGTTGGAATGATCACAGTATATCCTCAATCTCAGCCATATGTGGGGAGCTGCTGCTATTTAAAAAACCTCCTAGGACTGTAAGAATTTAAATACTTCATTACATTTTCATGGCGGGATCTTCCAATTCGATATATAATCTGCTATTCATAATAACAATAATGATCTTTCAGACACCACCCAAAAAAGCCTTTTGATTTTTGACAACAGCATGCAAGCAAAAGCATTAGATCAATTAATATTGGTATCTAACATATACGAATTGGATTACAAATGCTGTCAGACTTCAAAAATCAGAAATCTGCCCTATTTTCTTTCAGATATTATAGCTGCTATACTAAAAAATAGTTCAGAGAGAGGCCAGGCATGACAGTTAAAGATTTTCATTGGGTCTCTTTCATACACACTCTTTAAGAAGAAAAGCTTTTTCCTTATTGTAGTTTAGATGGTTTTCAGTCAAATAATCAACAAACCAGTTGTAAACCTGCAGTTTATTTTCCAATAAATCAACAGAATTGTAGCTTAAGATCTTCTTTTTCTGATCAACAGGATTTACATGACATTTGGGGATGCAAGTCAAGGATTCAGACAGAAAACCAACTACTATGTGCTCTTTTTACAAAAACATGGTAATATTACCCGTTGTTTTCTTGCATGATTTCTTCTTTTAAAGAACAGTATTAGCTTTTTCCTCATCACTTGGTTTCTGGAAAACAAAATTATAACAAAGTACATAAGAATTAAGGACTTCAAAACTACTCAACAAAGCCCATTAGATGCTAGATGTCAGATCATTATTATGAAAAGTACTTATTTTTGGGTATAGAAAGCAGAGGGAAAATTCCTGATGAAGCAATCATCTAAGTAATACTGTATTTTATCAGATAGAAGATTCTTGAAGATAGGTAGAACACGCAATTGAGACACAAAAGCTTCCAATTTCAAGCTAGGTGCTCTCCTTCACCACAAGAAAAATAATTTGCTAAAATGAGTAAATTTGGCTTAAGATGATACACTCTGGGGGAGTGTAATTGTAATTCAGCCCCGAAGCTAAGAGGTTTACAGTATATTGCTTAAAAAAATAAGTACACAGCTACATTTGAAGAAGTGGAGCAAGTGTAGATCTCTTAAAAGGCACAATAACAAGAGATTAAAGCACTTACGTTTTGATGTTTTCATGGTAGACTTTTGTGTCTGATGGTTGGTTGTAAAGTGGCTGTAATTTTGGATTAGAAAAGGTACACTTAGGATGTCTCAATGTATGTAATTCTAAAAGTACATGCAATATATTTAACAATATTTTAGTATTCTGCTAACAGTGCACTCAATCTGAGATGCAGCAATCTGAAAGGACTAGAAGATACTCAACATAAAGCACAGGCTACTTAAAATTAGATTATAACTAGTTATGTATACAACAGTATTAATTTTTTTTTCATATTTCAAACTGTTCTCTCAAGTAGATTCCAATCTGCTTTTAAAATGACACTTATGTGGTCAACCAGTTCACTCAAGCCCCAATTCACCAGTGCATTTAAACACGCGGTTCCTATATACATAAACACAGAACTACAACACATAAAGGGAAGGGGGAGAGAGGGGACACGGGACCAAAACCAAATCCAAGCGCAACTTACCAGTTCAACTTTTGGACCAAGACCTTCAAATATCTTGTGAGCTTCTTCTGCTTTTTTCTGCAAGCAAGATTTTTGTATAGTCTAAGTAAATAATCTGAAATTAGCGTCAGAAGTGTATCTGAACTCTTACACTTATACTAGGTGCTAAACCCTTCCCTACTCAAACTATATCCTGCTCAATCTACTTCTACACTGTTGCCTCAGCAAATCAAGAAACCTGTGCTTGAATTGTGCAGTTACTACTCTGATCTCTGGAAGCTGACAGAGCATAAAAGCAGAAACTGACCACTGCAGTTCATTTAATAAATAATACAGCAAATAACTGTTAAGAGGAAGAGAGGTGTCCAGTAAAACAAAGATTAGCTAACGTTGAAAAATAGAATTAAGAGACTAAAATCCTCCAATTGCCAAGTCTGAGAGTGTGAATCAATGTGTACATACACAAACATGGAGGTACATTAAAGGTCCTCCTTCCCTCACACTGGGTGAAGACCTCAAAATAATTCTGACCCTAAAGGAGGCAGCTCTAGATAAGACAGCTGGCTTTCACAAATTCATTTCAAGCCTGTACAGTCTTCCAAAGCCCTTTCTCAGCAGAGAAGGCTATCTGAAATAACCCAATCTAGCTCAAATTTGCTACTTTCCCCCCAATAGCTGTATGTGTTAGCCCTAAGGCATTTGCAAAGAAAAATATAGAACAGACCAATCCATAAAGCAGTTATTATTAGAAAGTGTTCTGCTAAGTTCTAACCTCTTTCCATGTAAATTCAATCTTGAGGAAGTATTTGGAACTCTCAGCTGCACAGAATAATGATATATCAAGAAAATATTACAGTATTACCCTGGTACAATGCTTTTTCTGGTCTCAAAAGATTTAAAATTTAACTCTAGCCCTATTATCTTAACCAAATTTTAACCAACAGTAGCTGAATATTCAAAGTAATTATCCTAAACTGCGTGGTTTGGAGATGAAAGCTGCCAAGGGACTGTCCTCTTGCACAACTGCAGAAGAAAAGATACCAAACAAGTGCTAAAGACACAAATGGCTTAATACATCTTTAATAACCCTTTAAGTAAGTCAGTGAGTAACACGTGCTATTAGTATTAAGCCAATCAATACTGCCATTCTACACGACACATAATTTCTGATATAAGAACTCAAAACAAGTGCTAAACGGATTCACAAATGAATCAAGCTTGGTAATTCCCCTTGTATATAGAATACTGTATGAACAGCTACACAAACAGAAGCAGCTAATTGATTACTATATACTGACACACTACTCCACCTCAGGCAACACAGAAATGGGCTTCCTCATCTCCTAGCACATACACAACATAGGGAGTGCAATAGCAAGTTCAAAATTCTCTTGTAGAATCCACCAGTAACCGGTTAGCAAAGAGTAGCACAGCAGCCCACTAAGATGTACATATTGCTGTACATTGGTTACATCAGTTTTTATAACATAGTAATTGCCTTAATGTTCTGTATTAAGTAAATACATCAAACTTCAGAGAGAGCTGGGGAAAGGGGAAAACAGGCTGAATGGAATGTTTGGGACACAATTCTACTCTAGAAAATCTAGTATGGTCTTGCAGTTTTTTACCACCTCAAATTTGCAAAAATAGTCTCTTGTAACAGAAGTTAGCTGTTCCTCTAAACTACAAAATAGAATTGGGAAATTAAACAAACATATACCATTCTCACAAAAGAGCACAATATGTTCAAAACCAGCGGATATCCAACTCACTAATCTCAAACTACCAGGGGAAAAAAAAGCAGCAAGCACTTTGCTGCTGTTTGTGATCTACTGATCTCTTGTACTTTTATCACCACTTATGCAACACAAGCTCACAATTCACCTACATACTGCTTCTTCATATCTGTTCATCTAACCAAAGTGCCAGGAGTCAGAGTTTAAATAGAAGGCATGGAATCTTACAACATATGCAGTTTTTCCCCTTCAGCCAATTGAAATGTTGGGTCTTCAGCCAAGCTTGTCAGTTTTTATGTGAGGAAAAGAGAATTTAAGACTAATTTCTGAAGCATTTTTTCATATCCATCATGCGTGCGTTCATATATACCCATCTGAATACCAGGGTCTAGGGATGAGACCCACAGATGTGTTTCCCTAGACTGCTTGCAAGATAAAAGAAGGATCCTATGATCACGAACAGTCATGAAAATGTCATTCATTTAAAGAAGTAAATCAGTATTAAAAGAGGGGTGGGTAAATCAATAAAACAGATGAAGCAAAAACTGCCCCACAGAAGTAAATGAAGATGTAATGAATTTAAGCAGTGGGGTCAGATTCACAGCTACGCTATTCAACTAAAAAGCACTCTTACCCGATTCTCATCGTAAATGATTTGGACAATACTGCGGTGTTTCTGTTCCACTGGAGGAGGGGAGACAGGCCTCTCTGGCTCTGGAGGCTTAGCAGCTTCTTCTTCAAGTTGTTGCTAAGAGACGAAAGAAAGAAAATCAGCCATCCGTACCATGTTACCCTTACCAGTAATTAGTCACCAGAGATAAAATATGCAGCTGATCAACAGTTAGCACCGCCTGTTATTCCTCTTCTTAACTGACAAGGAGTGAATGAAATGGTTTTAATGCCAACAAGGGAGATAAGACTATTTTTTGTACCATCAGTAAACCAAAGTAAGTGTTTACAGGACTCACCTGCATTGAATAAGACTTGTTTTAGCTTGACATTTAAAGACATTGTCATATTTATCATCACTATTTAAGTTTAAGCAAAAACCTTTGGGGAACAGTTACACCAAACCTGTCTTCTCACGGAGGAAATCATCCACAGCGCTGACTTTCTACATTCTAGATATTCCAGTGTCATTATTACTACTGTCTCATTGTTTAAAAAGGCACAAAAAACCCTAACGCTCCTCATCATTCCAAACATACTTCAGAAATAAATCACTCCACATGTATTGAAGTTCCAAGATTGTTACAATACCAAACAAGCAAAAAATACCAACAGCAAAAAAAACCCTGTAATCTTTTCCTAGCTGCTACATTGCTGTGATTTGCTTTCACACCAAATACATCTGATTCAGAGACATCTTCAGTTTTTAATTGTAAATCTCCCTCATCCATGCCTGCCACAAAGATACAACAAAGAACTTCTGACACTAGGGATCCATCCTGTCATGCAGTACTGGCTAGAATGTGCTCTACTACCACACAAGATTTCCAAATCTAGAAGTTTAACAGGAAAAACCCAGGCTCAATTACTGCAGGCAACAGAAACTCACAGCCAGGTACTTTATGACATCCTTGGGATTTTTCTGCTGAAAGAAGTTTTACAGGTCATTAAAACTAAAAGACACTTTACAGGTCACTAAAATTCAGACATGATTAAATGCTTCCATACCATAAAAACACACCACTCCAGAGTTGTCCATTTGTTTTCCTGGACATACAAGTTAATGAATCCTATTGTGCAACTTATTTCCTACAGAGGTCCCACTGAAAGAATAAAAAGGTAAAGCTGGTACTACATCTATGGATCTTTGAAAGCCTTAAAAGGAAAAGGAGACAAGGACTTTGTTTTTGCCAATGAATAACAGATGCCTAAATTGAAGGGTGGGTTTACTTGGCCACAACAGCTATTGGGAAAGCAACAACTACTGCCAGAAAACATTTCCTTGGCCTCCAATGGCTGAAGTGCAGTTCTCTGATGCAAAACATAGCCAGGACCACCTAAAAAACGTGGTATTTCCTCCTTTATTTCTCTCCTGTCTCTGTTTACTCACATCCCACCTACTACACTTCCCCCAATGCTGACCTTAGCTCCAGATGTTAGGATCTCTTGCCCTTGTGAAAGCAGATGATCCAGGGACTTTTGTACAAGCTCTGGTTTTGGAGATGCATGCAAGGGATTCTCCCCTTGCACAGACTGTGAAAGAAGAAAGATGTAGTCTCCCCTCACTCAGCAGTCATCCTTAAAGTTGAAATTACAGTCACAGTGCCCTTGCTTCACTAGTCATCTAAAAAAAGTTTAATATAAATCCATCTACTGTTGGTGTTCCTCTATGGCTTCCTCCTAGTTTCAAAAATGTTTAAACCTACATTGCATCCAACCTAATTAAACATTCTAGCAAAATCATATGCATAATCTTCCTTTTTTAGCTTGTTCATTTGGTTCATGTAACAAAAAAATTCGCCACCACCAAAAATGAAGCTTTTCCACACCTTTTTCACTGGCAGATAACAACAGTAGTGTCTGTTATGCTTACTTGCTTTTTCTTCAGTTTAAGGATTTGCTGTTCAACTTTTGCAATTTCACGATCTACGCGGTCCATGCTCTGTATCAATTCTTCCTTTGACAGCTTTGAAGGTGAAGCATTTTGGTCCTCCCCACAAGGCTGACCAGAAATTGGAGAAGATGGTCCCTCATGCTTTCCTCCAAAAGCTGGGTCCTTTCATGGGGACAGAGTGGTGGGGGAAATTGAGAGAAATCAGTCATATTGACAACATGTGAATGAGTAATTAAACCAGCATGCCTGAATTGAAAAGAATTTCCAGTTATCTATATCTCTGTTGAGGAGATGAGTTAAAGTTTCATATTTCAGCTTATTAATGCTCTAAATATTTTAGAATTAACTTGACAGCCCATTTATGATATCGTAATTTCAAAGTCCACCTTCAAAAATAACAGGACACTTCAGTATTTACCTTGAAACTGAAATAAGATCAAAACATCTCCTTTATCTTCCTTAAAAGTAAACAGTATCTTTTATCTTTAAAGGAAAGGTTACTTGAGAGCCAACTCTCAATACTCCGAACATATACTGATGAGGATATTCTTGTAACCATGACCACCCTGATAAAGTACATCTGGAGTTAGTTGTGGTTATAAATGTTCGGTTCTCTTGAACTTAACACATCTTAAAACTGATGACTTAAGAGAGGACAGGTCACTGTCTATTTGGCTTTCATTTTTTTTTGTCTTTGGGGTTTCTTTTGTCTGTTTCCAAACAACATATTTCAACCCGCTTCATGTTCTAACATCAGCACAGTTGTACCTTTTCTTTGTTTATGTCCTCAGACCATCATGCTCCATGACTACCTAGCTGGTAAAAGCTAGCTCAGCAATACAGCCCTCATTCAAGGCAATCTGACTGAAAGATGACGTGTTTGAATGCCTCTTCTCCTCAAGGTAATACTAGGCTGTATTTCTAAATTTAGACAGTAAATTTCCACATGTAGCACATGGATAAAAACTCAGTTACAAAGGAACATGTTAATATTGCTTAGTTTCTGCAACCCCCTTTGATCTTTGCCATGCAACACAGCAAGTTACTAAGAAATCACACGCTATCATAATTTCACTTCACAGTTTATTCACATGATAAAAGGAATAGCAGAGAGAAGACAAGTAATCAACTGTTTAAAAGTCTGGTGCCTACTAGATTTTGAATCCATATGGTGAAATTTTTCTTTACATGATCTGGGTCTAGAGACTTGAGCACTCACCTTCAGAAGTCACACCCATTACACAGCACCTTTTTGGTGTGTGAGGCTGCGTGCTTGTTTGTGTGCATGAGAGAAGGTATTAAATATCAGAGAGATTTGTCTGCTCTATACAAATAGCTTTCACTAATATTTAGTATCTACAATAGAAAATATCTACATCAAACTACATTGTCCTACATTTACCCAAAATGAAGCAGTGAGAATTACTGTTATGTAAATAAGCAGATTCATTTTAAATGCTAAAGGAAAAGGGGGTAGAGGGGTGTACTTTGATCATTCAGTACAAATATTACAGAAAAAACCCAGATCTGCATTCATCTGCCAGTAGATTTCAATTGTAAAGCAGAAATATTTCATGCACTATACCTTAATCATTTTGCAAATGAGTTTTTAATAACTTAAGAGTGTAATGGCAACTCAGAACATCAGTCTCTTTACTGTGTTTGAGGCAGACTTATCTCCTTGTTCTTTTTATAAGAGTAACACTGACTCACAACCAGTTTGTGATAATGTGTAACATTAAATTTCTGGGATTGAAAAACGAGCCTAAGCAAATAAAAAATTACTTAATAGCAAAGAATCTATTTGCTCACTACAACATACTGATTTACATCTTCAGCATTGCAACCAGAAACAGCTTTACCTTCTTAATATCTGCAGATCTCAACCCTTCCTGCAGAGGATGTACTAAAGGCAAGACAGTAGCTGCACTGACACGCTGAAAATGGGAATCGGAGACTTGCTCAAGACGTGGTCGCTTAGATTCCAGTGAATCATGATCTGTTTGAGATGGACCTGGATGAAATTGTTGTTCATATCCAGTTCTCCTTTCCTGAGGCCTAATACACAGAAGAGAGAAATTATTAAAATATACGCTGTCCATACAAGAAAAATATTTGGTGTTTCTCAACCCTTTTCAAATATACAGGAGATGCAATACAGTGAAGCCCCTTCTAAACAGTAAGGCAAACAAATGTTTCTAAGTATGACCTCCTAAAACACAGGTTAAAATCCATCAAACAAAACAAAGTTTACTTGAATCTTAAAAGACAGTTTAAATGCATGCCGATCATTACAAACACCCGAAGAAACTTAACCACTGCTGCAATGATACCGTTCAAATCAAAGCTCTGACTCAAACTGTAAACAAAAAAATCCATGAGATAAACATAGTATTATATTCCACTGAACACAGATGGCCACAACAGCTCCATTATTTCCTTTTTGCAGTCAAATAATTTTTAAATATACACAGAACGCTTGAAATGGGCCACGAGTCTATTTGGAACTTGATCTCTACTAAAACATTACTCTATGACAGAAACAGTCATTGATTCAACCCATGAGTCATCTAAAACCTCTTCTTCCTCCAAAAAATGCAGAACAACACTATCACTAGCTTCTTTACAGAGCAATGCACAGGATGTCCATAAAAGAACCTCATATGCTTCAACATCTTCCTATGAAGTGCCACTGAAGAGATGACAGTAGTTTCCTGTATTTTGCCAGAATTACTGAATAAGCTTTTACAAATTTACAAAAGGGAGGAGAGGATTTATTTCTGCTATAAACTGACATTTTGAGAACTCTACAAGCTATTATGACTGTCAGCACTAAAACAGAGCCTTACTGGCATTTGGTGACACAAGATGAAGGCAATATACAAGCCCCAGTTTTCACTATCACCAAGTTATTTCTGGGAATATTCTAATAAGATTTTAAGCTATAATAATATTTAAATAACATTAATCACTGGTATTTTTTCAGAACCAGGTATCTCAGTTATAACCAAAATAAACTGCTAGCAGTAATCCAGCATATAAAGTTGTCCCTAGCAGATATACTTACTAAGAGTCCAAGGAAAAAAAAGAGCTTGTTATAAGCAATAACACTTGCTTACGACTGCACATCAGCATACTAATATGCTAGAGAATTGAGGGGCATAAACCATATAGTAACCTCTCCCCTTAACAGAAGCATATTCTTGCTAATTTACTACAATCCAATTCATTGTACCCTGATCTATAGTGCATTTTTAATTTCTAAATTTGATTTTCAGAGTACATCCAATATTCTTCAGGTATACAGTCAAATGAATATAGCCTGAAAACTTTCTTGAACCTATCAACCTTCCAGTAATACTAAGGTACATTTGAACATTCATCAATATCCACCATGAAGTAACCTATTTTACTGAGAAGATATTACCAAACTGAAACTAAGTTACACCATATGATTCAATGTATCTGTGCACTCCACTTGTCCTCAGTTAACCTACTGGACCCAGATCAGCTGCAGCTACTTACAGAGACAGGAGTGGTATATGAGACTGACATAAAGGATATTTAAAACAAATGATATGGAGCTGTCAAGTGTCTTGCCAAAAGTAATATACAGTCTGATTTAGTCCTCTGTGCCTAGAAGTCCATTTTCTGCCACATTTCAGTGCTTTACAACTCTTCCAACTCAAGTATCCAACTAGCTCTATTGTTTCTTACTTGCCCAGCCACACAGATATCATCTCTGGAATAAACAAGCCTAATCTAGAAAATATGACAGGTAGTATTCATTCTAACAACTCTTGCACTTGTTGCTTCTACTCAGCAAGATTAAATTATCCAAAGGTACAAACTCTACACACTTCTGGCCTAAACAGCATTAAAAAGCTTGTGCTATGCACTTGGATTCTCAGAAGTTTGTTGTAGGAGAGATTTGGGAAAAGTGAAGCAAACTGTCACTTCCTGTCTATGAAACAAATGCACTAGTTAAGCCAAAGAGACTGGGGAATTACACAACAGCTACAACACTCAAACACAGGAGACCAACACTACTACAACGGAGCAGCATAATGAGATCCAGTACTTAGACAAAGACTATGAAACATAGAAACCTTTCTACTCAAAAGTTGAAACTAGCTTTACAGAAAGCACAGACTCATGGAAGATTCATGTTCATGTACTTCAAAACCAGCATCCTCACCTGTCAGAGCCCGGGTGAAATTCGGAAAGCAAGGAAGGCCTGCGTCGAAGTTGCTGCTGCTGTTGCTGCTGCTGCTGCAGGAGCTGGGTTGCCTGACTGACTTCCAGGTGAGACGAGCGATAATCGGGAACTGCAAATTCCTAAATGAAAGACACTTCTGATGTTAACAAGAACAAAGGTACAGAAAATAGGATCAAAAGAGTTTGGTACCCTGGAATTATCATTTCCAAAGATACTAAATACAGACCAAGACCATATAACTAAAACCTTAATCCAGCTCAAAAAATAAAAGCTTGTAAATGGCAGATCTAAGTTTTGAATGAACTTTAAAGTGACTAAACACTTATGCTAAGATTTTCACCCAACAATTTCTAACAAAACACAAATGAGTCAGCAGTAGAAAAATATCCATTCAAATCAATTTCGCGCATCCAAGCACAAAGTGGTAAAATGAGAATATATTTCAGCAACCCTGAAGCCATTTCTTCTGTTACCACCTCAAAACATTTTTACATCAGACACTTAATTAGAACTAAGAGTCAGACAAGATGCATTTCATTTATAATCAAAGTGAGGTACAACACAATTTATTTGTATATATGGGTCTTCAAAAGCAAAAATTTGCTTTAAAAAATGATATGTAGCTGCCATTAACCAAAGAGAAGCTCTACAAGACACACAATAAGTCATTACCCGTAAGATTTTGTTTTTATAAATTATCTGAAAATAAATATGGAGCATGCCAAAAAGCTCCAATTCTTGAATATCCTTTTGCAAACATATAAGTAAAACAAAACATCTAAAGTGTCTGTAGCAGGAGAATTAAATAAAAATGAGAGAAACCTCAACTGTTCTAAAGCTAACAACTAGCTCTCCACTGCCCACCATGCCATATAGAGCACAGGACTGCAGAATGAATGCTCAGCAGGAATAACTAAGCAGGAGATTCTTAGAAATCATTATTCCAGTTCTGGCTAGCAGAACATAGCTAGCTGGAAGCACTGGTATAGTTGCTTCAGAAAAAAACAGTGTAACAGAAGTTTTTAACTTCAGATTTACATTTTCCACATCGTACACAGGTTTTGTCAAGCACCACATTTAGCTTACAGAGAATCTAGCCAAATACTCCTTACATAGGATGAAAGATGACTATGGGTGCACTTCTTATGCTCCTGGGCCTAATAGGAGATTAATTCCCCATAAAAATTTAGTATCCACAAAAGCCACAAAAGCCCAGACTCTCAAAGGATTTGTTACAGTCAGAATGCTTCAGTCATATTAAATGTACAGTAACTGCAGGCAGATTATTCACACATTCTTGGAAAATCATTGCTATCAATGAATATGGACTCAGCCACACTAACATTGGACAAATTTAGTATGATGACTAACCATTAATAAATTAAAACAAAACTACAGCAAAAGTTCATGAACACAATCCCTAGTGAATTTATTCAAACTACAAGAAACCAATGATAAAACCAGGAAGTTTATATTAATTCCCTGTGATAAAGATCTAGAATTATAAAACCCAGATTTCCAACAAAAAAAAACCCAAACCCCATCATAAAACTAAACAAGTAAAAAGGCAGATACATATATAATCTTAAAGAAGCAAAATGGAGTGCTTTCAGCAAAAAAAGGAGGGCAAACAAAACCAAATCACCCCACAACTATCTACCTAAGCAACACTGGCAGTTCTCAGGGGGTCATGTGGTCTGCAACTCCACTGTTTTCAAATGTGAACGACTTTTATGACATTGGTTTAAAAAGAAATAAAATACATCCCATTTGGCACAGCAAGCACCTGAATTATACTCTTCTTAGATCTGTAAGGCTTATGTCTCCTTACCTGCTGGTGCCGGGTGCTAGGGAAGGTGTACTGGACAGAGTGAGTAGGGTAACGACTCTGTTCTGTGCTGAATGCTCCTTGGTTAGGAGGGTAGCCTGAACTTGACATTATCAGAGAAGAAGTCTTCACAAAGCTGTGAGATCAAGACCAGCGAGCAATCATGTTTCTAGGAAACCGCCTAAAGGAAAAAAGATCACTGATAAGCACCCAAGTACCAGATGTACTCACAATACATTACAGCCATAGTCACCTAAGCAAAACAACCATTACCAGTAAAAGCTTTTCCCTGATGTATTTATTTAATAGGTTACTCTAGTCAGAAACATGCTAACGGGTCTTAAATGAGCTCAAAATGAGACATGTCAGCATTGTCTACTTGAAGATTATATTGTTGGAATACATCATTTACCTTACCAGATGAATTAGGAGGATTTCAAAAGGGTTACTTAGAATAAATGTTACAGAGGATATAATAGTCTATAGATGGACTCTCTATTTACAGTAAATTTCTTTAGCACAACATGAAGTTTACTTTCATTTCTTCTACAGAGTGTCTGGATTCTATGAACTGTTTCTTACTTTCAGATTCAGGTAATCTTAGGGCTCCTCTACTCAATACCACCTACAGTTTATTACACCACAGTGTATTAGTCAGGCCCTAAAATACTATTACCATCTAAGAGCAGCTTTACAGAAGTAGTTTATAAAAAAGGCAGTCACAAAGAAAAAAACCCAACACTTTCAACTGAGACCACATTTGTCTTATATAGGATGCCAGAAACTGAATATACTATGAAGCCTAATCTTAGTTAACATCTGATGGCTGCTTTGCTTCTATTGCATTCTCCAGCTACAGATTAACAGTGAACACTGTGATGCATACTGATCTGGAGAAGAATATTAAAGACTGAAAACATCCAGACA
The DNA here is from genome assembly GCA_026283785.1 of Coracopsis vasa. Classification (NCBI taxonomy): domain Eukaryota; kingdom Metazoa; phylum Chordata; class Aves; order Psittaciformes; family Psittacidae; genus Coracopsis; species Coracopsis vasa. Next base: position 11,124 of record JANHGB010018924.1, on the reverse strand, counting down.
AGTTCATTAACTCCAAGTATCTATGAAGCTGTGTATCTTTTCAGATGCTGAAGATCAGAAGACATTGATTAAACACTGTGCCCATCAGGGCTTTGAGTGGGTAAGTGACGGGTCTAACCAAGAGTAGGACATATATATATGTCCTTGATATTTCTAGCACAATAACACAAGATATTTCTCTCCAATAGCTCAAAAGATGTAACCCTTAGAAGCCTTGGTCTTAAATACAGAATTCTATCAGACCTGTAGCAAATTCTCAACCTCTGTTCCAGAGCCCAGCAGACATATCAGACCTTCACATAAAGTAACTGTTGATCCTTGCCTAGATCACTTCATTTCAAAGCGCATTCATCTGCAGCCTTTCACAACCACCACATGTGAAGTTATACTTCTGAACTGCACTTTCCATTAACAATCAATAACAAAATCAGCTCAGGAAAGGATCAGATACAACAAGCTATGAAAACAGATCTTAAAATTTACCATTCCTGTCCCAGTTGGGATTTTCCCCCACCACGTCTCCACCAAACAAAGGAAGCTTTACACATTGGGCTATCAGAATGATGAGACAAATCTAGATTTACATCTTACACCTAATTCTCAGATTTGAAAAATCAAAGAAAAAGACCTGTAGTTTCTCTTTCAAACCAGTACTACAGATCACTAGTTGTGTGCTTTATAGTACCATATATCTATTATAGTATCTGTAATTTATATCTAAGTGACAAGTTCTAACATAGAATACTTCACCATTAACATTTATTATGCTTCATCATTCATACTGCATTCATTAAAGTACATCTTTACCAACTATGTGATGGTCTAATAGGTCTGAGTCATATGGTTTCCATTTAATCAAGAAACAGTGTCAGAAAGCAAGCGGTTTTAGATAATATACATTTTGAGAGTTAGCTGCAAGCTATAGTACCTGAACACTATATATTTCCAAAGTCCAATGTACAGCAAATGAAAACCTTCGATTTTTCTCTCTTAATTTCTATGAAAGTCCATTTAAAACTATGGCATAGAGCTAACTGCCAGCACAATCAAATGTTTACTAGTGTGATAACTACTCCCATCATAGCCTGGTGGACATCTATTATTAAATGAAAACTCTGCATGCCATAAGGATGCTTAAACAACTGAAGGTTATAAATGTACAAATCTTAGTTTGATGAACTGCTGATGCCCTAACTTGTGCCGCCTCACCAGGTTCATATGCAGTCTTCATAAATATGTGGAGGATGTCAAAATGGATTTTATATATATGCAGCTGCCATATATATAGCTTATATATGCCACTATATATGGTGTATATAAGGATATGTGTATAAGGATATGTACATCTCCTACACCTTAAAATCTTTAGTGAGGAATAAAGACAGCAATACTGGATCTGAACAAAGCTTCTTTAGTCCAATACGCTGTGACTGACAGTAGCCAGCAGCAAGCATTTAAGAAGCATGTACCAGTGTCTTCCCAGCAAACTCTCCAGCCTTCCAGTGTCAACCCAAGAAGCAGTGTGTGGCTCAGGGATTCCTTAAGTCAGAGCCTTTCTGTTTAAGATTTCTCAATGGCTTTCTCTTCCATTGATTTGTCCAGCTGTTTTCTGAACTAGTATGAACTCTCAACGTCCACAACTGCTTGTCGCAAGAACTTCTACAGTTTAGCAGCACTTCACATGAGAATCTATCAGCTTTTGTTTGCTTTGGACCTGCTACCTTCCCTTATTGCAACAGACCAAACATCCATTTCATATTCTTATTTTCCCCATTGTACACACAATTTCATAGACTTCTATCATTTCCCTTCAGGCCTATCTTTTCCATGCTGAGGAATCCTAGTCTGCTTCGTTATTCCTTGTCAGCCACTTTAAAAGCTTCTCTAGTTCTTTGATACCCATTGTGAGGCACAGGGAGCCAAAAACGTACACCAGATTGTGGGAAAGTATCAATAAATACTCCTCCTGTTCTTATACTCTTCCCTTACATGCTGGCCACAGTCAGGTAGATCTGAATAATCTGGGGATGCAGAGAGGATCAGAGGAGCAACCACTTAAAAATCACACACAAATATAGGCCAACTGCTGCATGATTCAAAGTCCTTTTTAGTTTCTCTCTGTCAGGTTACATCTCCTTATTTTCTCAATATTCAGTCAAACCCACAGGTTGATCATTAACCCACGTGCCGAAAGTTCAATCCACACTCACTCTGTAGATGTTATAAAGACCATTTTTCCATTCACAAGAACATGAGTGTACAGATTGTTAGGTTTGTGTTAGGACTGTTAGTCTTGAAATCTCCACCAATATAAGAAACTTTTGCAAGCAAAAGCAATGAGAAGTCCTGACCATCTCTCCAGATTCCATGCTAGACATGGAAAGATGAGTGGGAGGAGGGGAACCTGGCAACAAGCATGAGCATCCTTCATATCTATCCACCAATGTTAACTCAAACCACCATCTCAACCTACAAGTTTTATACAACACATATGAAAGCTTTCAGTCCAATGGCCTTTCTGCTGAGTAGGATCTGCAAGTAGGATCATGGTCATAGCACCATAAAAAAATTAAAAAAAGTAAAAGAGAGAAAAGCTGCCAACAGAAAGCGGCAACAGAAACAGCATTAGAGGTTATAATTGCAGTCAATAGGAGAGGTGGGAAGTGAACAGAGAAAACGAAAAAGCAAAAATTAGGTTATCAATGCTAGGGGTGCATTCTTCGTCCTCCCTGCAGGAACTGACACAACAGCAGGAAGAGATAAGGGTAACAGTAGAGGAAAATATATGGTTACGTGCTGGCAATTACAAGGTGGGGGGGACCAAAAGCATGGGGATTCTGCGTAGGATATCATTTCTTTCAAGACAAAATCATCACTGTAGTACAACAATGTGTAAGATGACATTAAAGTACAATATTTTTTCCCTCTAAGCCTCCTTCTGTCATTACATTTACATGTATCTGCACCTTCTCCTAATTTGACCTCTTTACATGATCTACAGACCACATCTTATCTTCCAGTCTCCTATAATAAGAGCCTGTTTACACTCTGCCATATTAGGGGAAATGGGGAGTTTTTGCCAATATTTGCCAAAGTATTACCATCAATATCCTGCTCATCTCTCCCTGTCTTGCTGCCTTAATTCTGCAATTGTGGATCTAAGTACTTGACTTTAACTCTCATTTCTCTGCAGAAAACCTTATGACCTATCAGCTAAAAGCATCTGCCTGTCTCTTCAGCATCTGCTCACATGCATCCAGCAGACACAGATTATTCTTCATCAGCCTATTTCCTGGTCAGTGAGGGCAATGCCAGCTTCCTTCTGTAATGGCTCCAAGTTCCATATGTTCAGATTATGTTTAAATACAGCAGTCTTTTTGCATAAAATCGTAAGTGTGTGTGTAGACTGTAAACAAACTCATTGGGGCTTTCCTTGCTGCTGTATCCTTCCATTAGTCATGACAAACCTTGCCTTGCTCTACTCAAATCCAATCAGAATCCTCCTTTAAAGCTCCTCGCTATTAACACTCTCTGCCTCTCCAATCCTTCCACTGGTTTCCTCTTCTCTGCTGGAACAGAAGCTGCTCATCTTCATTTTCAGCACCCTTGACAAAAATCACAATACAAGAAATCAGCTTCCAACTCTGCTCAGTCAGTGACAGCAAGATTCTATTTTTCAGACAAGTATTTTCATCCCTTTTCATGTTTTTCTGCAAATTTGAGGGGTTTCTCATATAAACATTTACAAGAGCTGTTAAAGACTTTGGAATTTTGCCTTAACTGTCTCACAAAGATAAAGTCAGGTCATGAATACCTTCATGCAGCTGCCAACCAGGCTGGCAAATTGTCTGTCTTGCTGACAATTAGAAGGGGCAGAAAGAAATATTTCTTGGTTTGGACTTTAGAACCCAGTCCATTCCGCTTTAGCGTCCCATTTTGGTGACATTCCCACATTCCCAGACTCTGTGGTAAAACATATAAGGGATGGGGAAACCCTGTAGTATCAAATGGATAATATTAATATATATATGAGAAGTATATACACACACACACATATATACATATATGATCAAAGAGTCAAAGTAGAAACTGTTATGTCTGAAGATACTTAGCTGAGAAAAAGCAGTAACAAGTACCAGTTCCAGGAACCATGAGGAGATGCTCAGCCCTGTATTAATTTGAGCTTCTCGGGCAAGGAAATGATTTAACAATGTTTATATCTAAAGGTATGGCTATATTTTTCTCTTTGTCCAGCGCAAACTACTTGAAGAGATCCAATTCAGACTTCCCCTTAAAAGCTACTGTTTGCACTTACATTTGTCACATGTGGAGAATTTTGAGCAAGTTACAAATAATTTAAAACTGGATATTACACTAGCAGCAGTCATAGTGTAATTTCAGATCTGATTTCTATAATGCAATACTAATTTGAACAATATCTCCAGATCTCCAGATCTCAAAATGCTTCAGAAAGAAGAAGTTCATACTAACTTCAGTAGACACATGTGAAAACGAGTCATAGAAAGGTTAAGAAATCTACCAAAGACAACCAGGAAATAGTCAATGACTGACTCAGAAATAAGCGTCAAGTCTTGCAGCACTTTAAGCAAGCACAAGCTAAGCACTGCCCAAGAAAAGCAGTTCTTCTCAAGGGAAAATGCAGCAGGTTAAAACCTGTGATTATTTTTAGCAGGCCAGTTCCCCCAAACCCTTCAATGCATGCCCACACACATGTTTATGCCAACAGAAGGGAAGGAGTCAAGAGGCCAGACAGATTGCGGAGCCACCTACTCGCTGCTTGTAGAACCACGGCCCCACTTGCTGGAAACCGTGTCTCCTCCTCTTCCATTCACCTTCATGGATAAGCAGCCAGTCTCATGTGTAGGCTCATTTTTTCTTCACATTTATGAAACAAGCCGGCACTTTTGCATTTGGAGTAATTTTCATGCCATCTTGAAGTACTTAACCAACATTTGCTAATTAAATTTCACATCCTTTTGGGAATTTTCCTCCTCTTGTTTTTGAGCAAACTGAGTGCAATATAAAGAGTGCAAAGAATTAGATTACAGTCATAGAAGGCTTAAACCGAGTTGGGGGATTTTGTTTTTAAATCAGCAAATTGAGCTGTGATGTAACTAACCTATGGCAGAACGAGTAAGGCTCTGCCATATGCAGAGGATCCACAATGTATCACAAAATTAATTCAGGGATATTTATTCAAAATTTACTCTGGTGAGAACATGAAGAGTGAAGGGACTGTTTCAGCAGCAGGTAGAGGCTTTATCCAAAGCCTGATAACAACACTTGTGAATAATTCCTTCTGTGGAGTGAAATAATCTTATGAAAAAAACCCCAACCAAAACCAAACCAAACTAGGCCGTATTTAAGCACCAACCTATTAAATCACAATAACCAGTTTTCATGATTTACAGACCTGTGTCTGTATCTTCACAACTCAACTTTCCAACTCACACAGAGTAAGACAAAACTACAAGTTGAGAATCACATAACTAGAAACCTTTAAGTATATTACTAGATTTGCAAAACAAATCTTTCTTGTAGCGTTCTTATTTTGTCAGATAATCATAAATCTGTTTGAACGCTCCAGCAAAAACATCAAATCTACATCTTGGGGATATGCCATACACAAGAAAAAAAACAAGTACATCTCTGACCCATTCCTAAAAATACCTTAATGGGTCCAACCTCCATATAAAAAGTTATTTACTCAAACTATTGGACACAGTAAAAGGCTATGTATTACCACCTAAAAACTCCAGTGCTCAGAACATTAACTGCACCATTACAAGCTAGGACTGGCCTAACAGTCTGGAAGTCTTAACTAAAAAACCTTAACTAAAACTAGACCCTTCAGGAGCAGTTATTAGTCCTTCAGTCACTGCCTTAATTATCAGCACAGTCATATGACAGTTATTCAGAAAAACAATGAAAAAATTTAGTGACGAAGAAAAGTTTGGGTTCAACCTTATCTATGTTAAACCTTCAAGTCTGATTATTCAAAGTTCTGCAAAGTATTGTGGAATGGGATGGTGAGAAAATTAGCTACAGGATCACTACATAGGACAATCCTAAAAGATACAGGGTTTTCATTGAAGAAGATACCAAAAGGCTGATGCCTGAAGAAATTTAAGATAATTTTGTGCTTTAAAACAAGAATTGAAGGAAGTGTATTCCAGCTACAATATCCCAGCTTACAGGTGTGCTTGTAAGTATGAAAATCTGCTGGGCATATCCCCCAAAAGATGAAAGATTCTTTGCATGCTACAAGCAAAAAATGTTAATAGGTCAACACTGAAATTAAAGACAATTTAAGTAATGGCTATTTAAATGTGTTCCACAATACCGTGCTTCCAGTTTTTGCATCAGCCTCATAGCTCAGGACCTCTTCCACACTTTCTTTAACCTTTTTCCACTCAGTTTTATGTTGCAGAATACTCTGAGGCTCGTAGTCAAAGTACACGGGCATATGCTATTAGAATGAATTGAAACAATTAACATATTTTCTCTAAATTGAGAACTGCTGAATTTTCCATTACAACTCCGCATATGCAAATGCCTTTTCTTCTTCTGTGGCAGACATTCAAAATATACCATAAATTCCTGAGAACTTTAATCTCACTTAGTTGCACCCCCTCTACTCACAAGGTTATTGACGTAAAAATTGCTATTTCTATCCCTTCTAGAAATACAGTTAAGAAAATAATCTCTATAAGGCCGTGTTTTACTAGCAACACTAAATAACATCCTCTCCACTAATTATTAACGTCATATGATTCGAGCCAGAAATACAGCAATGGAGGTATATGAAGAAAAGATGCTAAGAAAAGCCCAAACATCTGAATTTGACCCTTCTCACACCCTGAAATTTCCACTAACATACAATGTCATCTTATTTCTGAACATCCAAAGCATTAACTCACAATTATGCTATACAGTGTCTGACATATTCTACATGACATGGAAGCATGGTATACTTTAATTCAGGCAATTACAGACGTGACAGAAGTCAAGGAGCATTACAGCCGTCAATTCAAGATGCCACATTTACTCTACACTAGCAAGACTTTTCCATCTGCATCAAGAGAGATGAAAAATTAACATAGGATTTTATACTTCGAATTTTAATAGAAAAAGATTTTCCATTACAGACTACCAGCTCCTTTGAGCACTTAAGTAATAGCTTTGGGAATATTAAATATTGAGTAAGTTTTAGAAGAGTACTTCAAAATGATTTTTATTGCCATTCCAAAAGGTGAATTTTAGTTTCACACTTGCATATGCAATTTACAACCAAACTGCTGCCAGATCTCAGGATCACATTGTTGTACTTCATCTTTAAATAACAGTTTCTCTCCTGCTAGGTAACTACAAATACAAATAGAATTTGTGTTCCACCAAAACGTGGTCGATCAAATTCAGCTGACAAGATACTCCAGGAAATTCTATTTTAATCTCTCCTGTAATTTCTGATCTTAAAGAAAAGTTGCTAATACATGATATCAAGACCCAGGCTATACACAACTTTGCTATACTATATGGTGGATTGCAAGAGGGAAAACTAAGACTACATCTTAGGAAGCTTCCAATCAGCTACCCAGTTGCCTCACAAAAAAGAGGGGTGCTGAGCGGCTACATTTCAAGTAAGAGTACCTATTTTCAGCATCTTCTCACCAGTTAACACATTAACACACCAGATTACACAGAATCCCTGAGTGAGGAAACCTCCTCTTCTGAGTTTTACTGAGGAATAGCACCTAGTGATGGTGAAAGAGCCTACCCAGCTCTCTTCTGCCAAGGAGGGTCACAGAAACACCAAAACTATCCAAAAGAGGTAGGAGGAAGTTCTCCACTGAGAAATGGAAATTAAGGATGTAGACATTTACTTGACTAAAAGTACCACTGAGCAATGATTTAAACAATAGAGTGTACAAACTTTACAAGGTTTTCTGGTTTTAAAAGCGTATCATAGAAAACTAGATAGATTTATGAAGACATATTTTGGTTTTCCCTGCAACACCAGATTCTTGTTTCTGGTTGTCCCACTACAGCATGCAGTTAGCATACACCACAAAAACTTTTCATGATCCAAAGACAAGAAACCAAGTCTACAGAATTGAATGTCCAATACAAAGCCCAAACACTGCACAGACAAGGTCTCTCCTTCACAAAGGGAGACAGCTTTTTTCCCCTGAGATAACTGCAGCAGTTCCCAAACCCCAGACATCTATCTCACCCCTTTTGAAGGATCCCATCCCTGCCACAGGGGTAATTCAATTGGTTATGAAACATCAACTGAAGCATTCAAATTCCACCCACAAATCTCTAAGGTGAAACAGAAACCAACCCAAGCACCATCTAATGCACCAGTTTGTAGCATGCAAGAGATTCAAGAGATGCTATGAAAACTGGTGGTAAGAACTACAACAACCTTCCTCAGCAAGTCATCCTCACTCATGAGTCAGTGGCCAACAACTCACAGGTTTACTCAAATTCTCCTATTCCCTCCCATTTCATTTATGATTTAATGAATCAGAAATAACCATGATGATCTCAGACTTTATATATATATATATATATCATATACTACACATAAAATATTCTTTCCAAACAACAATTTTTGCTTCTCCCTCATGGACTGAAAGCACAGGCACTTTAAAAACAGCTACTGCATGTGAAATTATTCCTCCACTGTAAATCCATCTGCAGATAAAACTGCTTTTGACATCATCTAACATGCAAGAAATTATGTGGTCACAGTTTTAAGTTTCCAGCCTCTTCTTGTAGTTCATTCATAATCAAAGGCATATCTATAGTGGCAGCTTTTTAAAGCACCTTTGGCGTGGAAAAGTTAATATAACTTGACTAATCCATACTGACAAACTGCAATGTATTATAAGAGAACCCACATACAGGGCTTCAGGACAAACTAAGTATCAGCCTCATCTCTCTTCTGAGTTGACTAGGTTCAGATAAAATCAAGTCTAGATTTCAGATACCCTACAGGAAATGCACCAGAGCCTTCTGGAAAAAAAGTTTATTGTTATTACATTTATGATTGAGATGTTCTACTTCACAAGGAATGCAACAAAATGTAACTCCAATTGAGAGTCAAACAACAGCCTCTAGGTCACAGAAAAAGGCAAAGAACGGAAGAAATCTTAAACTATGAATGGTCCAAGTAAAACTTCATATATATGAAAAGAAAACCCCAGAACTTCAAGGTTCAAAATAGCCTAAGTCTGATCTTTGAGACCACAGCGAAAAATCAGCACCTACACCAATAATGCCTATAATGGAACAGGTAAGTGACTACATTTATGAAGAAAAGTTTTGGGCATAACATTCCAAGAAAGCTAATCCATGAAATTACACTGGTTATATGGGAGAATTCCCACCTTCCAGACACCCCTTCTCTGTCAGTACTGCATTTCAGATAGCATACAAGCAGGAACAAGAGTTGAAGAATACGAATCTGAGACAAAACTCTACACTGGATAACCAAGCACATACATTTTTTTTTTAATGTAAACTAATTCCTCCTCTTCCTTTCCTCCCCCCCCAAAAAAAAATCAAAGCAATCTACTATTAATGAGGTGAACAGCACAGCTGAACTGTAATAATATATCTATTTAGTTTGCTGAACAGCACTTGAACTTGTAATGAACTTATATAGGCTTAACTTTCTAACATTGACAAACAGGAGAGGAATCAGTAGGTTTCCTAATTGATTGTTAGACATCTTCCTTGAAACATGAACACATTTTAATCCATTTAGGAAAGAATCTGCTTTTCAAAGCAGCCCCAGGTTCTGCTCAGGAACCCTACCAGGTCTTTCACACGGAGCATGTGGCCTGTGCCCAGCAGCCAGGGAACGCTACTGTGGTTGTTTTCAACTATCCACAGGACAAACCTGCCTCCAACTTCATGAAAAGAATTAGCCAAGTGCACTTTCCCTGTAGCACAGCATACAGTGCAAGTGAATGTATGGCACAAGAGGAGGTATTAAAAGAAACATCATATTAGTTTAAGTGTATTTTATAGTTTACCTCATCCTTTCTCATTTATAGGTGCTCTTTCTCTCACCATCTTTGTGAATGTATTTTCATTTTCAGTTTTATCCAAGACTCGTCACCCAACATGCACAGACTTTTAAAGTCCTGGTCAACAGCTAGTCCAGGTAATCTGTTGCCTTAAAATTTAATTTCTGATTTATTTTTTTTTTACTGAGAGTTATGAACAATGGGATTTTTCAGAGATGGATGATGCATCTTAGTACCAATACAGAATCTTAATCTTGCAATATCCTTTGTAATCGTAAGCAGGTAAAGTCACTCACTTCAAAACCACACAGATCAACATCCTCCTTAAGCCTGAATTATAAAACTGCATTTCAAATCGGTCTGGGAGTGGCAACGTTACATGAGTGGTTTAAAGGTGAATCTATTTAAGGACATAGAAATCTCTCTTAAGATACTGGGAAGAAACATAGCTCCAAGGTAAGACTGAGCTTTCTGTATGCACACCAACTCACTAAACTTAAGCTCCAGTAGGCCCAGACTGCAGTTGTCATTTAACAGATGGTGGATAAACACTGAACTAGAACAGAATGGGAAGGGAACATCACAAAACATCATTAGAATCATAGAATAGAATCAACTAGTTTAGAAAATCATTGAAAGAAAAACTAAAATGGAAGATACATTCAGCATGTTCCTTGCTATTTGTATATTTTAGAAGTAGCAGAAAGTAAATATTTACAGACAGCAGTCTTGCACAGGTCAGAATTTTTATCTGTAACTTTTACAGTAGAGATACAAGGTAACACGTTCACTTAATAGCTTGTTATCTGAAACACTGATTCAGATTTGACTTGAGAACATAAATGACTTGAAGAGTTCAAGACTGGCATCCAGGAAACGCTTGTTTGCATTCTGAAACCACTGTCTGGTTATAAGTCTCTTCTCAAAATTGTCCTGTGATGCAGTGCACCTGCATAAGGCACAGATCCCCTCCAGCTTAAACAACTGTTAAAAACTTAAATTTGAGTAGCTAAGCACACTAGAACTCCAAATACTACTTTTGACCATGAAAGTAAACCTTCAT
>JANHGB010018918.1:363-10888 GCA_026283785.1 Coracopsis vasa | reverse complement strand
AGCATTTACTTGACATAGACCAGTATGACTTTTCCTTGCCCACGATCAGCACAACTGTACTCCAAGGGTTCTAGGGTATTGATGTCAAGAAATGTCCAGTGTCTCTATGCAGATTTTCATACTGCTCTGTCTTGAATAAATTTTGGCTCTATAAAGCTTGTAGATCTATGTTCATAATTTACTAAACCCAGTTTAAATATTTATTTATAAATTTGGCTGACATCTTCAGTATATTTATGGTCAACACCTATTTCTGTGTTTTAAATAAATGCTCTGCAGATTGCAGATTTTTTTTTTCAAGTAAATATAAAATTTTATGATCTTGGCTAAGGATAAATACAATATGAATTATCATCCTTATTCTTTACAGGTTTTATGGTTCTTCTGAGTCAACCTAAGTGACAAAGCCTTTTCAAAGCAAGTCCAAATAGGTACAAATTACGCCTTTTTTTTCTTAACATACAAACCACTAAAGAGCTAAGATGTACTAATTAACTGGCTTCAACACAATAACAGGCAGGGTCCAAAAAGGACCAGCATTTAAAACCAAGTGTCCCAACACTAGAGCTGTCTTATGCACAGGTTTGTAACTGTGAATTACTTTGCCTATATATTAGTTTGAGCATAAACGTGTCACAACCTTTAAATAGTATGATTAATAAACCCTTTCAGAAGAGCTCCAGTATTACAGAGCTCTATAATACATGGCAAATCTTTTTGTTCTGAGAATCGTGCTTCTATTATTTTACCTGTGTGTAAATCCTGTGAATATTAAAATCTTCTCGGGCTTTTTAAAGGGTTTAAAGACAGAGAGAAACTGCTTTTAAATAATGAAAGGCTATAGGTCTTTATTTTTGAAAGCATTCAATAGGCTTTATAAACACATATCTCACCTTTAATACCACATAATTCTGTATTTCAGTAGTTCAGTGGGATAACGCACTGGCTCTCTAAAGACCTTGTGGATATGAAATATTCAGCAACAGCAACGTTGGGCTTATTTGGTAGCTAATTTGCAGTAATCTATTGATAAGATCTCAAGGAAGCATGGAATCATTCTCACTTGCAATGACAAATCATTCCTAACATACTTGGGAATGAGATGTTGTAATAAAATGTCATACATTATGGGGTTCAGAATTAAGGTCTTATAATGAGAAATCTACTACTGGTTTTCTTGAAGCCATGAAAAATGTGAAATGGTGGCTTTCATGGTAGCAATTATTTCATGTGCCATGGTCACTTTTCCAAGGTCCATTGTAAACTCTTTTATACACTTGGAAAGCAAATTACCTATAAGCTAAAATATGTAATAGCAACATATGTAAGTGAAAACCTGGGTAAAGTGTTGGTTTCATTGAGGAGAGTTTAGTGAATTACTGATTTCAGTGTGATCAGGATTTCACATCTTAGTTTTAGCAATATTTGAATAAAGATATTCCAGAAAGAGAGAACAAGTTATTTTTGAGATATGCAGGTCATTAACAGTTAATTTACTGTATTTGTTCCTGGATTGAATTTGCTGTAATTCTGGTTTTGCATCTCCCTCTGTCCTGCTTTTTGTGTGTGTCCATGCATGGGTGTGTGTGCATTTGAATTTCTAGTGAATTTGGTTTTAGATAGCACAAGTGTATCTGCAGATGTGATGATCCAATCTTCTGTCTGCTTTTAGCCTTTGTTAAACAGAAGACACTAGGTGAACCTTTGGCCTGACTCTAGTTTCAAATTCTTTTGCCATCTGCATTTATTCCACCTTAAGAATTTAGTTCCTTATGGCTAAGATACTCTGTTATTTGCTGGTTTCTGCTTCCACAGTGTACTTTGTTATCACACAAGCTTGTTGCAAGTGACTTGGGAACTTGAGTCAGATACTTGACTTTGTTAGTCAATCTCACACTTTTATATATCTGTATGTAAACAAATTTTATATAGCATAATACATATATATATGAATATAAATATATTGTAGGTGTATGAATATTAGAGCATGTTTTCATTCACTAAAAAGACAGGTCTCTAAGTTGGTTCCAAGAAATGGTAAATGTATACAACACACTGCAACACCATGTGAAGCTACAACCTTACATCTAAAATAGGGTTTTGAAAACAGTTAATTAGTCTAATTTTAATTAGCTTGAAAAGGAGACCATGCTGATCTACCAGTACAGCTCTGAGTTTCAATCATGTCTCTACATCATACAAGATGCTTTCAAATTAAGCTCCAAAATGATATGAACTTCTCTTTTCTAGGCGTATAAATTCCCAGGTTTTCCAGCTCTTTCATTCGCTTACAAGATTATGAAAACAGCTGTTGATCTAATGGGCAAAATAAAGCAATTTTATTGTTTTACATGATGGATTCTGAATCTTTTTATTTTAAAAATTGGCAGATTAAATCATAGAATCGTAGAATACCAGGTAGGAAGGGACCTCAAGGATCATCTGGTCCAACCTTTCCTGGCAAAGCATGATCTAGATTAGATGTTCTAGCACCCTCTCTAGTTGAATCTTAAAAGTGTCCAGTGCTGGAGAATCCACTACTTCTCTGGAAAGATTCCAGAGAATATTCCATTATTCCAATGGCCGCTTTTACTCATTGTGAAATTTTTTCCTCTTGTGTCCAACTGGAATCTCCCTGGGAGTAACTGTATCTAGTACCCTTGTTTTTTCCATGTGACTCCTTGGAAAAAGGGAATATCCATCTTTCTTATAGCCAGCCTTTAAATACTGGAACCTGGTGATATGATCTCCCTTGAGCCTTCTTTTCTCAAGGCTGAACAGACCCACTTCTCTCAGCTGTTTCTTACACGGCAAGCTTCCCTGCCCTTGCATCATCTTTGTGGCCTTTCCCTGGACCCTCTTCAGCCTGTCCACATCTTTTTTGTACAGCAGGTACCAAAACTGAATACAGTATTCCAGTTGCTTTAATACTTGCTTTAACTTTAGGATTTCTATCCATCTGTAGTGCTGTTTGCATTGTTGGATAATAATGTTTTCAAATTCATTTTGAATAATATTATAAAACAAAAGACACTATGCCATGAGTAGAGCACAAATATGCCACCTTTGCACAAAACCAAGTAGCTTAAGTATCAGGCTTATGACCATTAGTGTCAACTTGCTTATGTATTTAAACCCCATGTTTAGTTCATTTCATGTTATTTTTTTATAGCCTTCACTCTGTTTATGTAACATATCTCCTCAAGCAATTACAGTTTTTTTCTTCTGTTTTGTGAATTTTCTTTCAAAATACAAAACTCCTTTTGAAAGAATTTATAGGTAAGTTCTAGCTGTCTTTCCATTTCTAACCTTACTTTTATGTCAGAACAGTGAGGTGCTATATTCAGTGCATTGAAAAGGCTATTCTTCAGACTTGGAAGATTTATCGAAAAAGGGTGATTTGGGGTAACATTCTTTGCCTATCTGGTCAGTTAAACCTTTCTGTAATTTTTAGTGAAGTGAAAAAAAATCTACACCACCTAGTGTAGACAGTTTTGAAACTGTCCTCATTTCACTTCTGTTTCTTATTGCAGTTCATTTCCTTTACTTTAAATTTCATAAAATCTAAAGTAAAAAAAGTAAAATTTTATACTATATTATCCTATAACTGATTTCCAAGTTTTCTGAATTATGAGATGACTTATGAAAATAGTCTTTTTGTGTCTTTTCTAGTTTATCTCTTTCTCTTTAAGTAAATAAAGTCTCTTTTTTTTAATGTAAAATTGCAGTAATTTATGATATAATAGTCCCTGTATATCAGATATTTAATTCCTGATGCTTTTTTATTTCTAATCCTAGATGTGTCTTTTGGTAAACATGTCAATATATGACCAACAGCACTGGTGCCAGTACTATGGTTTTTATGCCTTAAAAATTGACTTTGTAGAAAGATTCAATTTATATTGAAATATTAGGTTGTGATATAGCATTCCAAGGGGTAAGTTGCATACTAATGTCTGAATTATTTACAAAAATGTAAAAAAGCTAGAAAAAAATGGCAAGATGGAGAAAGGCAACAAAATTGCACAGTATGTTTTCTAGCTGATGTTGGGGTTTATTTCAGAATTCTTATTGTGTAAGTTATCAAATTTCTTTAAAAAGAAAATAAAGGTTGAGCTACAGTATGAGCTGAGAATGCTGATTGAGTAAGATACATATAAAAGAGAATTTAATTTCTAAACAAGGAGCACATTCAGTGTAGACAACTTGGGATTTACAGAATCAAATGCTCAAAAGTTTGTCATTGTATTAGAGAACAGCCTTGTGCTTTTTTTTCCCTATAACAATGGACAAATAAATAGGGTAGCAAAACTTTTCATCCTTCTGGCCATACTTGGAGTTCACAAGTAAGATGAGCAATGGCTAGCACTGCTGAGAATAGGTAAAGGAGGTGAGTAGTTAGAGAATGTGAAAGATGGCATGTGCTGAGGCACATGAAGGTACCCTAGCTGAGAATTTTAGGAGGTTTTAATTGCCTTGGATCTTCAGTTAAAATGTATACATTGTCAGCTCTTAAGGTCTGAAACTTTGCTTGCTTGATCTCCTCCTTTTTAAGACAAATAAAAGGATTTTATTTATTTTCATAAACAATTGAGTAACCACAAACAGAAAGCAGCTCAGAATAAAACAGAAAAGTTGCAGTACTTCACTGTAGTTCTAAATTAGCAAAAATGCTGGAAATACTTTTAATTGCAATGGAACAACAACAACATTTTCATTGGCAAAACTTCCCTTGATTGCTGGTTGCACAGATACTTGCAGCAGCAATTGTAGTGTGTATGCTCCACAAAGATAGAATGCTGTTATTAAAACTTAAATAAAAATATATCCTTTCAAGGATGTTAAGTGGCTCAGAAGGAGATAAATTTGTTGAATCTTAATCCTGGGATATATTTCACAGATTAACAGCAATACTTTGTATGTAACAGAAGATATGTTTAAGAGCAGAAAAAATGCATCTGCCAGGTTGACTAAACTATGTTTGCTGTTTTTAGAAGTTCTGTCCCTTGCCTTCCCCTTTATTACTGTTTTATCTGTTGTCTGCTCCTGTATTAGTATTTGGCACATATTGTTTGTCCTTGTAATTTCTTCCAAATAAAGAAAATTTATGTGCAGGCTAAGAATATGTTTTGGTACTTATAATACTTATTTTAAAAAGAAAAGTTAACGGTAACTACTCTGCGTTTATCAGTTTTGAAGAAGTGCTGATTGGAATGGACTTTGCAAGGTGTACAAATTCTGGCCTTCAAGAAAACACTACTTTTAAAAATTATTATTTTCTATATGGTCAAAAAGTTAATTGTATCAGAACCTGTTTCCATTTTCAAGTCATATAATAACTGTGGGACATTTTCTCAGCTGCTACCCTGGAGATAAACATATAGAGTTCCTTTCAGAAGTCTCACTCTGCTGCAGTCTGTCCTCATTATAGTTTCATGACTTTTTAAAGCAGAAGTTTGTCTTTATACAAATAAGTAATTAAGTAATAAATATTTGGACAGGACACCTCATTTAATGATGCATTTCTATATCAGCAAGTGTGCGTGCACTCTAATATGACAAGATGATGAATGCCTATTTCAATGCTGCAGGGTGGTATACCGGTGTATTTCTTCTCTTTTGGGCTTCTTCTGAAAAAAAGGTATCATTTTTCCCAAACTTTTGTAATTGACCCACCAGGCAGTCAAAATTGCCATGAGGTCACATTGTGATTTGAATTAGTGATTTAAGTCTTCCAAACAGATAAATACCTTTCAAGCACTGAAACTAGCATACTCTTTTTAACACTGAGCAGCATTCTACTTGGTTTATAGCCAGCAACTCAAGTACATTGCTTAGTTCTTCATTAATGCTACTAATTATTAGTTTGTATTAAAAGTCTGTAGATAAAACAGCTGAAAATCAGAAGACATGCAAAAGAAAAGAGCTGCATGGTTCTGTCTTCATGCCTTTTTCCTCCTTGCTGAGTGTTCCCATCTTGCAGCATATATGCATACAGTCACTCAGTGTGCTTCAGGCAGTTATTTGCTCTGAGCTGGGTGCAAGCAGTTCACAGAGGAGCTGAACAATGCCCGGATCAGGAGTGCATGGCTGGAAACAAGAAAGAGGAACAGTAATAGCAAGTAAAGGGACAAGGAGGAAAAGATCTGGTCCTCTGAGAGTGATACTAGCTACTAGGAAGTAGTAGCAAAGGCTGAGCCACTGGGTATGAGACTTCAGTGACCACCGGCATTATTGCTTCTACTAGTCTGGTACCAGTCTGTAAAGACCTTTGCAGAGTAACTTGCTGTCTGCAGTTTTTCCAATCTTCTACCACCGTCAGCTGCATTTGCCACCCGCTCCACGTGCTTTTCTCCTCCTCCCACCCTTTGCACAGCCCTGTCAGCATGACGGTGTTTGGTTCTGGCAACAGTTGAATGGTGGTCTACTTTCTTAGCATCCTGAAGCAGTGCAATGAGGGTTAGATCCAACAAGTGCTAGAGCCAGGTAGAGATAAAGGCTAATATCGGGGAGAAGATTGTGGCAATTGGCTGTTAGACAGGCTGAGGCTTGTGAAGAACTACAGAGTAATGCCTTTGGAGCAGGCTGACCATGTCTACAGATTGCATCTCTGTTGAAAGAAGTGTATCCTCCTTTTCTGGGCTTGTTTTCACCCTGATGTTGACTGTTGGCAGAACCGGTATGATAAACTGGATAGGGGAGCCAAGATTGCTGAAAAAAAGCATATTTCCCTCTGCCCCCTTGGATTAGTTTAATTGAGATCTGTGCTACTGCTGAAAGAAATTCTTAACGAACTGTGAATTAACTTGGAGGTGGTAGGAAATACTTCCCTGCATATAAAAATAAAGTCTGGGCAACTGGCTCATAGAAGATGGGAAAGTCAGATCAGGAATGTCAGAGAAGCAAGGGTGAGTGAAACAAACTTGTGTAGTGCAAAGTCTAATTAGGAACTAATAAGACTTTTGTTACAAGCTGAGCGTTATAACTGAAAGTGTCAAAGGAAGAGAGAGATCTGGCTTTGTCAGTCTTGGTGACTAACGCCAAAAATGTGACATGTCCATGAAAAAAGACAAGTGTAAAGATACATCAGGATGTATTACAACATTTTTAGGAGTGAAAAGAAGATATTAGGGGCAATATACACGGCACTAGCAAGAGCTCATCTGGAATTCTTTTTGTAGTTTTGGTCACTTATGATCCAAAATTGAGTTCTAAAAGGAAGAGATGCAAGATGGGTAGCTAAAGTTGTGGGAATAGAGATTCTATAACACAGCCATTATAAAAAAAGTCATTATTTATCCTTTATTAATGAAGAAATTGTACTGTCTTTGTTTTCCTCAAAGAGGAAAGCACTGGCAGAGTGAGAATGTCTGCTTAAGCTGTAGCACAATGTTAGCAGAGGAACGAATGTGTGTATGCTGGCAGTGATCACTTTGTAGAAACGAGAGATGATAGCTATCAAGGAGTGAGATTCTATATTAGTCAGATAATGTGCTGGGTTGGTTCTTTGTCCTAGTACTAGGAAATATCTTGACCATTTTGTCACATGGAATATATAAAATACATACTTGTAAAAGCTAGAAACTAGACTTAGAAATCGAAAGGCTTTTTCTTTCTGAATTAAATTTCTTTAATATTTTTCCCCCTGGTACCAAAAGTGTTGGAGGGTCAAGGTAAAATGTGAGCAACTAGGAACATGCCTCTTTCATTAGAGGAAACCAATTTGTTATACTTCTAATTATTATATTTAGTGAGGCTGAGGTTAATTTTCTAAGACATGAAAGACCGATTTTGTGAGTGAAAGTTGTATATTGCAGTAATTCCTCTCTTAAGACTTCAAAGCGCAAGAAGTCACACTATATGAGGGTAACTATAATGAGAAATGTAGTCTTCTTTAACGACTGTAAGCAAATAAGAAAGATTTGATTTGTTCATAGATTATAGCATAGTAGATCTAACATCAGTAGATAATAGCATCTGTACAACTGATAAGATAAACAATAGATCTGTTTTCAATTATTAATTGAAAACTAAAATTTAAAAAGTAGATGGAAATGCAGGTTCCCATGGTTCTACTGCATTCTTGAACTGATTACACTTCTACACACAAAAATGTTTTTTCTACAGCTTATTGTAGAGTATTTTTCCATTGGTGATAGAGATGCTGGCATTTTTCTATTAGAAGAAAGATGAGATAGTAGCTATCACTGAACACCCTCCTCCCTTAGACAGGTATGTGAGCTCTTGCCTTCAGAGAAGTAAGCAGCATGAAGAACATATATATGAAATACATAAATTCCTCTAAAACAATTCTCAAAAAAGCAGAGATACCTTTGCATGGATTTCTGCATTTCAAAGTTGATTCCAAACAGTAGATACTCTAAGATTTATAATTAAAAAAATACTTTCTACATTAATTTTTATAAATTAATTTCATTCCAGCATGCATCATCACTCCAGCTTTATAGAGAACAGGCTGTACCAAGTAAGTTCGTAGTCAACTTCAGGTGTGACTGTCAATGAACATGAAAATCATGAGTTCCTATAGCTGCTAAGTGCATCCAGTTCATTTTTTCCTCTTAAATGATAGACAAGTTGAATGCATCAGTTCTCTAAGCACTCTGTATTTGAACATTTCTGTGCATAAAAAGGAATAATGTGTGTTTTTATCTGGCCCTAACTTCACAAAGCACTTACTTAGACACAATTCAAGAAAGTATTCTTAGCCAAGAGAGCCCTTTAGCACATGCTTAAATGCTTTGTGAAGCATGGCCATTGAGAGCAGATTGCCAGCATTTTGTGTCATGAGCAGTGGTCTACTCTTACTCACATTCATCTACCTTCACTGCAGTTGATAGGTTTGCTTAATGTAGTTACTGCTACAGATCTAACATGCAGTTAGGAGTCTTTTAAAAAGCGGCTTCTTTAAGTCATAAACTGTTCAGAACCCTGCATACTTTCTCTGTTTAGCTCAAGGGTCCCAGTCCTCATTTTGGACCTCTATGGTTACGTAGTAATAATAATCATCTAGCTAGTAATTTGAAATATCTTCAGAATACGTAGGTATGATGTGGCTGGAAGACCAAGGCTGTTTAATTCTTTTTCCCTTGCTACAGAGCATTTAAATTTGTAAAATTAATATTTTATTAGAGCTGCCTTTCTGTATTTAAAATGTAATTTGGCAGCAGAGCGAAGTTAGTTTTTGATGAGCATTAGTTTATGATAGGCATTCAAAACCTCTGAGCTAATTGTTTAATTAAACATCAATGCTGGCCAATATTGTGTCTCTGGAGGCTCGACAGAGAGGTGCTTCCATTCCAGAGTGAGGTCTGACTCATAATTCCATAGTGAGAATGAAATTGACTACAATGTTTCTGTATAGTATAACAAACTCTTTGTATACATTTTAAGGGTTTTTTTATGAGCACAGAAGTGCAAATATAACTGTCTGTGGGCAGAGACTTAAGGCCTGGTCTTGGGAAAAATTTAACCTCAATAATATTTATGTAGTGTTCATCCTTTTTTTTGTAAGTGTTGTCAGTACTGGCCTGTCACTATTGATTGCTAAAGACATTTTGGTTCATTAGATTAAAAAGCTAAATTCATGTTATGCCAAAATTGCAGATTAATTACTAGTTTGCTAATAATAATTTGTTTTAATTTTCTTTCTCACTTGTGAACATTCTTTTGCTTATTTCTCTTAAAAAATAGTGTACTTGGAATAGGTAAAAACAGTATGGCTTTCTTACCTTTTAAATTTTCTAACTGTGGTTGAGAATGCTATATAATGTGTAAGGGGCATTTAATTCTGACTGCAATGTTCTCATTAACATTAGGTAAAGAATAAATATAATTATATTAATTTCAAGACAATCTAATAGATATGGACTTGACTAGAACATGTGTAGTCAGCCTTTTGAAGATGGACTTTCCACATGGTCTCTGTCGTTTTCCTTTAGTCCTCTTCTGTTGAAGCACAGTAGATATAAGCTTATTGATGGAAATGTGCCAGAAATCATAACAGTAGCAATGAAATAATTGAATTTTGTCCTTATTAGTCAGAAACAGTCTGCAAAGCCAATCTATAAGCTTACGAGTCAAGAAGTGGGACTCATGTAGGAGCCAAATTTTGTAGGTATTACACAGCGGTCTTCAGAGCTGCTTACTACTGTAAATATCTGTTCCTCATTCCTCCTTTCATTCTGCTCCCAGACACTCACAGTTTTCCATGTTGGCTTTTTGTTTATTTTTGTTTTGGTTATGTTTATTTTTTGTTTGGTTTGTTTTTTTAATGTTCTTTTGCTTGTTTGTTTGTTTTTTCAGCTGCAGTCCTTCACCTTCCTTGTATCAGTATTTCCTAGCATACAGTCTTCCAGTTTTACTCATTTTTACTTTTCTAATGTTACTATTACTCTTCAGATTGAGGACTTTTCATCCTCAGTCTCCTGTAAAACATTAGAAGGGCCCTTATCGCCATCACATCAACCCATTTACTTTATTCCACAAATTCATGTGATAATTTGCA
>JANHGB010018916.1:0-45258 GCA_026283785.1 Coracopsis vasa | reverse complement strand
CGGCAGAGGCGCGGGGCTTGGAGCATGGCCCTGAGGCACTGGAGGTCACCGGCTCCCGCAGACACGGGCTCTAGGAGCGTTCTACTCGGCAAACCCCTCATCTGTGCCAGAGGAGGAGCACACCGAGCTCAGAGGCACTCGCACCTCGAAGGAGCCCTGCTTGGACTGCTGCTGCTGACAGAGCCCCGCAGACCTGCTTATAGCCACTGAAGGAGGAGGAAGATTCTTCCAAACAGCAAACGGCTTTTCCAAGCGGGGAGTGGAAGGAGGCAGTTTTTCCCCCCTCCTTCCCTGTCTGGGAGAAAGGAGTTGCCCAACCTGGTCATGAGACTTTTCCACACTTCCCAAAGCAGGCTCCTGAAGTTATGACACTGCAGCATGGAGAGGCTGGGGTAGTGCAGTCCCAAACAGCCCCCCAGCAGCACACCCCGAGTGCTGGCAGCCTGGCAGACACAGGAGATGGAGAATGAGGTTGGCAAAGCTGTGGACAATCAGATGGACAAATACATGTAATAATTTGGAAGTTTCCTTTATCTTTGCTTTGATTCTGCTGCCTTTTCTCTCCCTGATTTGCCATGCATTCATCCCTATATTGATTTAGCTGTGCTGTTAATGCTTTCTTACCATTCCCTCCTCCATTTAGAGTTACAATAATGGGGAAATCAGAAAGTCAAATGGATATTGTGGAAAAATCAACGAAATCTGGAAAGAAATCATGGAGCTTCGTATCCATCGGTCTGGCCGTCTTGCTGCTCCTCATGACCTGTGCAGTGGTCGCCCTGGTGATCCTCTATGCCAGCAGCAGAGGTAAGGAACCTGGGAATAAAGAATTCCCCTCTTCCCTCCAACAAAGGGCATAAAGTGTTTTTGCAGAGCTACATGAAAAGTACAGGGAGACAGCGAGGTCACCCCTGTGAGGGACGTGGCTGCCTCTGCCTTGTGCCAGGCTCAGGCATGGAGAGGGTTAGCTTGGATTTTCCTTCATTTTTAAGTTACGTGATTAACATTCTCTGTGTTTAATTCATTTAATGCATTTGACCGAGTTCTGCGTTGACAACAGTTCTTGTACTGTTTTAGAAGGAAGGTGTGTGTCTGTGTGCTGACATTTCCTTATCTCATAGAAGCCTGAGTCAAGGTTTGTTATTGCCAGGAGTTGTAAAGCTCCAGCTGCTCAGCAGATCAAAAGGGAGACTGCTTATTACAATGGTGTGCTGCTGAGGAAGGGAGACTACTTCACTATCACATCAGGCAGTTTGATCCCTAGGAGAGATTTCAGTGACTTTCATGCAAAAGTCTTGCCAGGAACCTGACAGTGAGGCACATGAAGGTGCTGTGCCTGAATACACCAGCAGCAGAGCATGCTTACTCACAAAACTAAGTTTTCCCACTAGCACATCAAATGCAAAGTCCTGTTTAAAACCCCTGTGAAGCAGCACTGGTAGCAGCAGCTGCCTCATGTTCCTCATTTCCTCAGTGCCTCTTGGATTCAGAGCTTTGCTAAAACACTAGGGAATAAAACTAAGTATGAATAGCAAAACTGAAGCAAGGCATTGTTTTCCCCTTACCTTGCCACTGCATCCCCTGCCTGCAGTGAACTGCTTTCCTCAGCACTTGGAAGTAAAACACTGCACAATGCTGAGTAATATTCACAGGAAAAGCCTTTTTACTGCTCACTCCTTTTGCCACCAGCAATTCAGTGTTACCAGCGTTTGTTTCAGTGTTAGATTAAATCTCAGAGCATTTGGTACTGACAATACTCATCAGAGATTTTATTCTATTAGTTCAGGAGATGGGAGGAAAGAATTGCTCAGGGCTGTGTCCTAAGGTAGGAGTTTCTGCATCAAAATATTGAGCTATGCAGAATTTTGTTGCATGCATGCCTAAAGGAGGTGAGAAATCTGCTCTACATCTTTGCTGCTTGGGTGCACGCAAACCAGAGTTCAGGTACCAGTAACATTTGCCCAAATGTTGGTGTCTCATCCCAATCCATGTGAATCATTTGTGCACATGAAACAAGTGCTGTTACATTTCTTTGCTGCAAGGTTTATCTATCAGAAAGCAGTTCCAAAATCCCAAGTGTTTTGCAGGCTCCTATCAGCAGTTAAACTTTCATGGGCAATGTTTCCTAGATTCAGACATCCCTGTGCACAGTGTGAGTGCAAGGTGATTGCAGAGCTCATGTGCTGCTTGTCCTGTACAGCAGGCAGCCCCTCAGGCTCTTCTCTCTTGCCTTCAAGGAGTGTTTGCAGCACTGACCTAGAGGCAGCTTCTGCCTGTTTCATGTTTGGGTGTGCATAGCTCAACTATTTATAGCAGTTAGCATCTGTAATACATGTAAATACTGACTGGGATGTTCATCTATGTACCTAGCCAACAAACACACTGAAGCTCTCACAGCAATACAGTTACACAGTTCTACAAGCAGTTTGGGGATTTTTTGACATCTAAAGAAGTTTCCATACCCATAAAACCTCATCTAAATAACCTAAATGAAAATACTGTAGGAATATCAGAGTAATATTTGGGTGATCATGGAAAGGGAAGCAGACAGAACTGAAGTCATTTGGTTTTGACACCGAACACACCATGCTCTCAATCTTTCCATCACACCCACACGTACATCTCTGCAGCCTTTTCACAGCTCTCAGCTCTGTTCTACAAATATTTACTAACCTTCAGGTCTCATCACTTGTTGGAAAGGTTGCAGGCCAAAGAGCATCACATCACTGTCAGTGACTTCTCCAGACAACTTAGTTACACACAGCTGCCACCCTCACCTCATTGCTGGTCCTGACTGCTCAAAGCCATCTTAATTTAACTGATATTTTATTCACTTTCTGGCTTCCAAGTTTGTAGGGTTTCTCAGAAGCAAGATTCACAAGTGTTGGGGGTTTGCTTGTGGCTGCATCCCCACAGGTTTGAAGACACTGACATCTGGTACAGCCCTCTCAGATGAAGAGCAGCTAAATTTGGCAGTTACATTATTTGTGGCAAACAATTCAGTACTAGAATAGCAACAGAGGCAGTCTGCAGTGCTGACAGCACTTGTGCAGATGAGATCTGTGCGATAAACAGAGAAGGTGCTGAAAGGTAAAGCTCACACTTGACTGCCTGATGGCAACTGTGGATCTAATTGTTTCAATGTGTGGCGTCCCCAGCCATCTGTGGCCCTCAAAACGCAGTGGGAAAACACCAAACACAAACTGTGCTTCTACAGAATGATTTGCTTTGCTTTTTGTTGTCTAAAAAGGAACTTCAGAAATGCTGTGAAAAGCAACTTGTGTTTTAAAAACTGGACACACAAGACATGAAGTGGTGAAGGGCTGTTGGTGCTCTACAGAGCTCAGAAGTTATTCTTCAGCCTGCAGAGTGCTCCACGATTCTTTTCTACCTACAAGACTATTGACAGAGCAAGAGTGTGACCTCATTAATGGAGCAAATGCAAGGGTAATGCTGCAGAGGTCCTGAATTTCAAGAGCCAGGAAGGAATTTAGTACTGCACAACGTAGCTCCAGTGATTAAATATTCCGGTCCATTTCTGTTCCTTTGCATCCCTCTCTGATCATTGAAGAGGTGTACAGAAAGAAGGTGGCTCAGGGGAAGAGGTGGGGAAATGGAGTGATTAATTTTAAAAGAGGAAAAAAAGCCTGTAAGGATCTGGATGAACTTGGCTGTGGGAGAAGCCAAGTGGGAGGTGCGGTTTGATGGGAGAAGAGACAAGAATTGATTCCCTACAAACCCTTCCACTGATGTCTCCGCTTTCCCTGCAGCAGGGGGAACATGGGATTCAGAGCTGAACAATCTGTGCCAATCTTCTTCTCCTACAAATCACTATCTTCATGCCTTATATTACTGTCAAACATGAGGCCATGTCCCACTTACAATCCCACTCACAACTCTATGTTCAGTAATTTCCCATTACATCCACAGGATTTAGACATTTGTTTTGTTTCAGCTTTCAGGCTTTGAAGAACATTAACCCAAGTTGTCCCTCCCACACCTCTACTTTGTCCGTGGCTATCACAGCAGGAGTCTTTATGTCATAGCTCAACCTGTCAGCAATATTTAACTAGGGAGGAAAAACAAGTACATAGAGAAATAGAGGTATTTCTGCTAAAACTTGGGCAGTTGTTTTTAGCAAAGTAGTTTGAGAAAATGAAGTGCAGAGTTGCCTGGCTCAGGCTTCAGAAGGTGTGGTTTATGTTTGTTTCCAGTGGTTTGGAGTTCCAGAGGTGCAGCAGGCAGAGCATCAGTCAAGGGAGCAGAGACTCAGTGAACACACTGTGAAGTAGAACAGGGCGGTGTTGGTCATCTGTCATACAGTCAGGTTGGCTTTGTTCTTTGTCAGGAGTGCTGCTGAGGCATAAGAGAGAATTGATAGAAAGACAAAGGAGCCCCTTTCAGAAGCAGCTGAGAGCCCCTCCCCAGCCATTTCTGGGGTTGTGGCACAGTTTCAGAGCTCTGAGCGTAAAACCAAGGTTTCAGAACAAATTTGGCTTCCCTGGTACACAGCTCAGTTACATTTCCACAATCACAAGGGCTCTGTGAACGTGGGGAGTCAGAATCTTGTTGAAAGCAGTTGGGTTCCAGAAACTGAAGTGAGACATTGTCAGGTTACATTAAAGAAGCTAACCAACTGTTACCCATGCTTTGCTCATCCCATGTTCAGATTGCCAGACTCTGAACTGTAATAAGGCATGCAGTTATTCTAATGCAGATCCGCTCCCACGCAGCACGACAGCTCGCAGCTGAACCCTGAACGGTACATTCCCAATCACAGTGGGGGCTTTTTATGTTGCTTCCACTGATGAACTTCAAAGCCCTCTTCTCCTCCCCACTGCTTTATATCTCTCTGAATTACTATAATCTTGTTTGCTGTCATGTAAAACACTTTAATTGGAAGGGTTTTTTAGTAGCTCTTTTCTGCAAACATCCTAGCAGAAGGGTCAAACAGAAGTTTAAAACCACGGCTAATCCTGTTGCAAAGGAAGGGTATCAGGTTTTCCTTTTCCAGTGTGGAACCAAGTAGTTGTCTGTTTAACGCCAGGAGCTACTGAGCTAGTCCAGGCTCACAAAGGGAAATTAAACCAGCAAAATTAATCAGTTTGTGCCTGGGGCAAAGGCCATTCATGAGGCTGGGTGCTTGGATACCCCCCACCCCAGTGCCATAGTGAACAGCACACAAGTGGCCTGACCAGCACCACAAGCACATTCACTTCAGTACTCAGCATGAAAAATTACATGTTCATGTGCAAAGGCTTCAGTGTAAGTCCACAGCAGAACTTTGAAGGTCATGAAAGAGCTTGGATGCTTAAAGCATCTCAATAGATTGTCTAGAAGGGGATCTGATACACTCGGTATGTGTTAGGAAGACTGTGGAGGACATTAGTAGGTATGCTCCTTCCAGGATTGTTCAGACTCACTGTCAGGACTGTTGTAATACTGCTTCCAATAAATTCCCATAAATCTGCAGATAAGAGATGTCTTCACAGCTGTCAGTTGGTACCATTTACTGGCACCAACATCTACTCACTTGCTCTAAAACTAAACAGGGCTGTCACTGAGGTTGGGCTGCTGGCAAGTGACATTGGTAGCTTTTTCTTTCCAAAACAACTAATTTACCTGCTTCCTTATTCCTCTTCCTGCAGGCACTCACTATGGCACCAATTCAGGCAGTGTATGTACCACCCCTGGATGTGTTACAGCAGGTAATGATTGTTACTATGAATGATTATTGAGAGCTTTCCCTCAAAGAGAATGCATTCTACACATGGGGCTATTCCCCTGCTTATTTTTGGCATCTGCTTGTACACCTGAAGGCAGCAAAGATTCCAGCACAGATGTTCCCATCACTGCCTTCATTGGTGGATACCTAAGCTAGGGCCCTAGGGGAGAACTGGCCTGCCATTCAGAGGCTCCCTCTGGAAAGCAGTACAGTTGCACTGCAAGTGTCTGTCAGAGGCTTCCTTGCATCGCATGAGAAAATAGGATCCTTTGAATTATAGTACATGAGTCTTATCCTCTATAAGTAGCATAAGCAAGGTGCCTTCTTGCCAAGCGGCTTCTTGACAGCCGTTGGTAGTCCCAGAGATTACTGAGCAGCCTCTGGAATTCACCTCTCCAATTTTGATACCCAGCTGCTAGAATAATCCAGAACATGGACCCAACAGCTGACCCGTGCAAGGATTTCTACCAGTACGCCTGCGGGGGCTGGCTGAACCGGCACGTCATCCCAGAGACCAGCTCCAGATACAGCATCTTTGACATCCTGAGAGATGAGCTGGAGATTGTCCTCAAAGGTAGGAATGAGGCTCCTCTCTGCTTGGCTGTGCACTTGTGGTCGGTTTCATGTGTTACTTACTGCACGTTTGACAGAGAAATAAACTTCCATAGAAGTGTTGTGTTGATTGGGAGTTTTTTCTCTAGTCCTTTAATCTCCACATCTCTTACTACAGTCCTTTTGTGGGAACATCCTGCTCCCACTAAAAATCAGCCATAGGTGCTGTGGTAGTAACTTCAAAAGGAGCACAACAAGCTGTAGCATGACCTTCCTGACACTTTCTCCATTAATAGCCTCTTTAAAGAGCACTCTAGTTGCACAGTGATTGAAGCCTACAATAACAGGTACTTATCATAGCCCTGAACTCCGTGATTTCTGTGACAAGATCAAAGCTCTCCAGAGCAGAACTCTCCCTGGTTCTTTCCCCAGGTGTGCTGGAGACTTCAGATCAAGAGGACAGAGAGGCATTTCAGAAAGCAAAAATACTTTACAAATCATGCATGAATGAGAGTGAGTCTCTTCTTATTCCATTAATTCTCGTGTTCAATACCAGATGTACAAAAGTACCAATGTACTCTTAAGCAAAAGGCCAGTCAGTATCCATCTAATCTGCATGACTTTGCCTGGAAAGCTAATCTTCAGGTGAAGATGCCTTGGTACATCATTAAGGCTTAAAAGACACATTCTGGGGTGTAGAAAGGACAGATATTTATTACCTACCTCTAGTATTAATAGAAAGCCTTCCCTTCTGAATGCAAAAATGTGTCTCATTTCCTCCTTTCCAAACTAATTCAGTCAAAATCAGCACTGAAGTCAACATAAGTACTTGATTAATTTTCTGAAGACCAATGTAGGATGATTTAACTATATCTCTTATTTTCTGCTATGACAAGTGCGGCTTCAGATTTAAACTGTCAGGCCTGTTACCTGTGTTCATTCATTCCCCCTCAACCCCCATGAAAACAATACAATGTCTGGTTTTCCACTCTCAGGTCTTATAGAGCAGCGAGATTCATTGCCTCTGCTAGAGGCCTTAAGGATGGTTGGAGATTGGCCAGTGGCTTCTGCGGACTGGAATAAGACCAAAGGTAATGCTGTGCCTTAGAGTGCAGGAGTGTTAAGTAGGAATTAGGAGACTACTGTCATTGAATTAAATCCTCATTTTAACTTTTCCTTCATTAATAAAAATCAGGGTATCATACATATTTAGCAGTGTCCTGTACAAGTATTCCCACATCATGTCCACTCTGGTTCTAAATAGTTTCGGCAATAAGCTTGAAACTACACAACTGAATCGGTCCTCATACATATTGATAAATGATGTATATTTTCCCTTTTATCTCCCAGAGGCAAACTGGAGCATGGAAGAAAAACTCTCCATAATGAACTCCAGATTTAACAAACGTGTCCTCATCGACATGTTTGTGTGGAATGACGACCGGGATTCCAGCAGACACATCATTTATGTAAGGAAAACATTTCAGGGGATTATTTATATGCCAGAATCATAATGGATGGCTATTAATGCTGCATAGCGATCAGCTTCCCTTAGTCAGAGGGTGTGCACAACACTGGCAAAGCCTGTGCACCAGTTCTGAACCCCAGTGGCAGTCCTGTTGGGAAACATTTGATGGAAGCATAATTTTTGTTGGAGTCAAAGAAATAAAACAATCAATGGACCTTTGCTGATTTACAGCATTTAAGGGTTGTAAATTCTTGTGTCCTGCAAAGTGAGGGTTAATATACAGCAGGAAACCGTGTTTTTAAAGTACGTAGATAATTCTTCAGAGCCTGTTCATGCAGCTCATGCAGGAATTCCAGCCCTCAAGTCAAACAACTTCTTTTCTAAGTTGCTTAAATTTATTTTTAGATCCCTAAGGTTACTGAAAGATTTGGTTAATGACCCACAGCAAGCATCCATCCTGCCCTTATCTAAAAGCCAGAGACAAAAGCTGCACTTTCTATCTCACCCCAGTTCCTAAAGGTCTTTGATTAGAGTGTACTAGTGTCATTCCAAGACTGAAAGGATGAAACAGGAAGCATTTTGTGTTGCCTTTCAAGGATACTTTTGGACAACACCAGTTCCTGTTCCTCACTAACTAAAGAAATGTATGATTTCCTTCAGATAGACCAGCCAAGTTTAGGAATGCCATCCAGGGATTACTACTTCAATGGGGGCAACTATCAAAGAGTAAGTATTCCTTCTAATTTATTTACAGTGTGCTACTAATACAACTTTATTACTTACCCCTGTGTGTTGGAAACCTCAAATACATGAATCATTACGACACGTGACAATCAGAACCAGACTGTGATGCTCATTGCTACAGTTTTTCCTAATTACACCAAAATTGGAGAGTTTGCTAAAGGACTGACAACTGCAAGTATCAAACCTCCCAGACCTGGCCACTTCATACAGATGAGGAGGGTCTGGGAAAATAAAATCCTCACTGTTTAGAGCTTAAAAGAGTCTCTAAATTTGAAGGATAGATTCGTATTTTCAGTGCAGGTTATCTTGGATTCACTTATATCTTCTTCTAAAGCCACTGTTTCTGGCTACTATTTTATAAACTACTGGAAAGATGGATTACAGACATAGGAGAATTATTGTCATACTGGATCATATTTGAACATATAATACCCCAAAAGACATTTGGTGTAACACCACATATTCAGAATTCTTTATGTGTTCATTTAGGGGGAAAAAAGTTTAAGGACAGTGTTTTACATGAAGCAGCAGAAGCTGTATGAATGGAACAGATCCTCAGCTAGTAAGAATCTGCTGCCATTTACCCTCCTTTCTCTCCCAGATTACATGAAAACACAAAACAAACACCATGCAGTTGTGCTGGGAACTGCAGATAGCTGCTGGAACTGGGATTCTGTTCTGCAAGTTTCACCTTTATAGTGCCAGATACAGCAGAAAGAGGGACATTTGTGCATCATCACATGAAAGTCAGACTTAGATTGACTCATAGGAGGTAGAAAATCAAGTACAGAACATAGACAATCCTAAATTAGCAAAAGAAAACCAGTACTGCTCAATACAGTTTTAACTTGAAGCTATAAAGAAGGGCAGAGGCTGTGGTTTTAACCTTAATGAATAAGGAGGAGACACGACCCCTTTCTGTTTGGTATTTAACAGCTCACTTCCCACAGACAATGAGCCAAACTCTGATGACCCAAACCCCCCCTGTGTTTAGGCCAGCATCTTTTGGCAGAGCTCCTGCTGAGGCCTCTGGGAACCTGGCCTGATTAAGGCTCAGCATTCGGCCTCAAAACACAAATCATCCTCATCATGGAAATGCCCAGACTCCATTTCACAACAGTTCCTGTATTTATCTGGTTTCCAAGGTCTATGGAGGAGGAGAAGGATGCAAGAATAGGTAGTATTAAGCTTTCCTGTATCAGAGATCAGTACTCCCTCAGCAGCCAAGTATTTTTTCAAGGTCCATTCTGAGACATAAATCACAGCCATATCTTCCTACTAGAAATAAAGCAAAGGTATCACTGGGAACCATCTGAGACAGAGCTTTTCTTTCAGACAATGAAAACAGTTTAGAAGATTTATGGTATTACTTTCAGAGAACTTAAAACCCTCTATGTTTACCCTGGTATTTGGCTAGTGGGGATCACTGTTCCCACAGTGTAACTTGAAGCACAGAGCTTTCTTTTTGCTCAAGTAGTAATTCTAACTCAGAATGCTAGAGTTGGATTGCACAGGGAAGCCAAAAGTGTTGCTTTCACTCTGTATTTTGAGACTGCAGACTGCACTCCAAGGTATTCCAGGATGAACTAAGGTCTTAGGTATTGCAGTAGTGTCTATAACAGTGGTGGTTCTGGGGGAAACAGGAAAACTGGTGTGGGGAGGGTTGCACTGGAGGCAAGGGCAAAGGCTGTGACCCTGAGCCCAACTCTTTCACAGCACACCTTAAAGCTAGAGGAACAAGAAGAATGGTTGCTCAAGGAGAGATAATAGACAGCAGACTTTTTCTTCACAATGCTACACACATGCTCTGTTTCTTGTGCGCAGGTGAGAGAAGCTTACCTGCAGTTCATGATCACCGTTGCCAAGATGATCCGGGAAGACAAGAATATGTCTAAAGATGATTCCTTTGTCCAGGAGGAAATGGCAAAAGTTATGGAGCTTGAAACAGAGATTGCAAACGTGAGCACAGACATCGAGACCTTCTCTGGATACTGGGGAGGGAGCAAGGAGCGAGAGGGAGAATCTGGTTTATTTGCATGTTCTCTGAGTGTGTGTATATGCGCCTGCATGCGTGTGATTTCAGCCACTGTCACTTGTGCCAGCTGATTCTAGTCATAACCTTGTAAATGTCTTCAGGCAACTACCCCAGCAGAAGAAAGGCATGATGTAACCCTGCTGTACAACAAAATGACCTTAAAAGAACTACAGGAAAAGTTTGCATTGAAAGTAAGTGTTTAAAGAGCAGTCTGATACTTGCAGCCTCCTCTTACTGCCATGCCCATTGGAAATGGCTTTGTGAATTGATCAGTGATGCAACAAAGAGGTATAAAACCATTCCCGTTCTTAACCTTGTATTCAGAGTCTCTTACAAATAATTTTTCTACTGAACACCACTACAACTACATTGAATCCCATAGACTGTAGAAAGTCCAGACAGCTACTAAGGCACTGAAACATCTGGTATTAGCACATGTCTTTCTGTCTGCCTAGGAATTTAACTGGACCTTCTTCATCCAAGGTGTCATGTCTTCAGTAAGTGTTCAGGTAGACCAAGAAGAAGAGGTTGTTGTATATGGCATGCCCTATCTGCAAGAGCTGAAAGCAATTATCTCCAAGTACTCAGCAAGGTAAAGAAATTGGAGAATATCCAAGACAAAAGTCATGGAAGTATTGTGGGAATGTACATGATTGGGCCCACTGGCTAGTTGTGCCAGAGCCTCTGAGAAAAATGACACCACTTCTCTCTGAAACATGGGTAATGTCTTCAAAGGTCCTTGGGTACCAAAGTATCCACGGCACTGGGTGTCTCCCTGCTCAGAAAAGGGTAAATGGGAAGAAAAAAGATACATCACAGGCTTATAGCTCTTGTTGTTCTCTAGAAAGAAATTAATCCCTAACAGACATGGTAGTCCAGTCCTCAGCCTGGAGGCCTCTCCAGCAGGTTAGACAGGAACAGTCACCTGCAGATGCTATGAAAGTGACAACTGGCAGCAATCATTTGCTTCCTTATCTCCCTTCAGATTAAAATCCTCCTCTGCCTGCCTGCACTAGTGTTGCTCTTCCCAGGGGATTAAGCTCAGCTTTGCTTTCCCACACAGCACCATCCAGAACTACCTCATTTGGCGACTGGTGATTGATCGGGTCAGCAGCTTGAGCCGGCGTTTCAAGGATGCTCGGGCCAGCTACAGGAAGGTATTTCCTCTCTTCCTAAAGAGATCATGGAGCATAGTACCAGAAGAGAGTCCAAGAGTCACCAGATCCAGTCCTTGTCAACACAATGACATCTTTATGTCATGTCATCCCCAAAGAAATCCAAGAACAGCAGTCATAGCAGTGGAAACCCTTGTCTTAGGTTAGCCTCCTCTTTAGGCAATGACTTAGAGAAGAAACGCGCAGGCAGAACTAATCCTGCGGTGCTTTGTATGGCAGGCACTTTATGGGACAACACTGGAGGAAGCCCGCTGGAGGGAGTGTGTGAGTTATGTCAACAACAACATGGAGAACGCAGTGGGAGCAATGTATGTCAGGGAGACATTTGCTGGTGAGAGCAAGAGGATGGTATGTAGTTTACCCTTCATACTACTGTACAACCACAATGTCTGCAGTGCCCATTCCCCTCCACCTGATCTCCCAACCTGTTTTGTCTGTTAAAGATGTCAATCAGCCAAGAGTCAGAAGGCACAAGGACGCATTTATGATGCTCTTTTAAATGCTGAGTACCATGTTTTAGAGCACAGAATATGGGGGCATCATCTGTCAGTAGGAAGCTTTTCACCCCTCCTTAGCTTCGCCTGGGAAAAGCAGCATGGAAATGACTAGTTTCTTACTGCCTCTCTTTAGGTGCGAGATTTAATAGACAAGATTCGTGAAGTGTTCATCGAGACTTTAGATGAGTTACAGTGGATGGATGAGGCATCTAAAGAGAAAGCTCGTGAGAAGGTCAGAGAGAACAAGAAACTCCAGTATTCCATCACGAATATGTAATCTTTGGAATTTTGTAGCATCACTATTCCCAGTTCCTCTACAAATCACAGGAAGAGACTTCAATGTTTGCTATCCTGTTCTTCATTATCCTGTTACATTGTCTTTTTCTTTTTAATCCTTTGCTAGCTCACGTACATTTTTATTTCCTTTTAATGAGCCTTGTGAATCACAATAAGTCTCACTAGGCAATAGGGAGCATTTGAACAAGGTCTTTAAATATTTGCTGCCAGTTTCTCACAAACAATTCAGAGGAAACATTAAACTCTTTTCTTCTAGGCAATGGCAATTAAAGAACAAATTGGCTATCCAGATTATATTTTGGAAGATCAGAATGAAAAACTGGATCAGGAATATGCCAACGTAAGAATGCTCTGCATGCCTCCATGTGTAACAGCCTACACTTATTTTCTTGCCACTTGGAATACCTAAACCTGTGCACGTGTGATTTCCAAGTGACTCAACAGCACACAGAATTGTGTTGAACATGCTAACAAATAAATGCATGCAAAAAGCTAACTAGTAAGTGATACCTTGTAATCAAAACATTGTGTAGGAGATAGACTCTGTGGTGTGAGGAATCCCTCTGTCCCCTCAGCTTACTCATAAACACACCTGGTGTCTGTTTCTTCAGTTAAACTTCAGTGAACACAGTTACTTTGAAAACATTCTGGAAAACCTGAGAGCTGGAGCCCAAAAGAGCTTGAGAAAACTGCGTGAGAGGGTTGACCAGGACATGTAAGTTACAGCCACAACTGACTTCCGAGATAAGGGTGACGAGGGGTAAGTCCTACACTATGGATAGCAGAGAACGCTATCTGAGAATGGCTTGAGACAAAAGTATGTCAAACACCTCTTTACAAAGCCTACAATAGCACAGTTATTAATAAGCAAGCAAACAAAAACTCCCCAGAGAGAAGCATCAGTCAAATTAATTGTTGCAAAGCCTGTTCATTCCTTCTGTCCCTCTTCCTGTGAAGTGGTTTTAACTCAGAATGCAAGCACACAGTGCAGACACTGAGAAACCTCCAGGAAGTTACTGGTGAATAATTCACCAACAGAGGTTTCTGATCAGTCAGCTAAAAACCAGCATTTTCTGCTCCCTTATTTCTGGAGGAATCAATCATGGTGCTCTTTATAGCAAGAATTCTTGCACAGCACTGGTGTCCTTAATCCACAAACTGTTATTGATCACTGCTGCCTTTTACAGTCTGTCTGCAGACAGATGGTAGCCCTTCAGCCAGAATTCCCAACATCCCTGCTCATTCAAGGCATGGTTTAAAGCACATTTGTGGGAACTCTTTCATGGATTCACAAATCAGGCCTTTTTTGCCTGGTAGTTTGATGACATATGAAATACTTGGCACTTTTTCCATGTAATGAACTACATCTTACTAGTAATCTCTCTCCAGCAACTTGAAGGGTTTCCCCAAGGAGACGTAAACCCACTTATCACTCCAGATCACAGTTTAATTACACTGAAGTAGAGTATCTAACTACTATGGCTGATGTCATCAGCTAATCATTACAGCTAAGAATACTAGCCATTGCTCATATTCAGAGCCTTCTGGGGAGGGTGGGGGTGACTTGTGAGAGGCTACCTGGCCAGCTGCAAGCATTTCAGGTCAAGCATGCCAAGGAGAAGCTTATGGACCAAGAGCATGGTCTGAACTGAAGGCCAGTCTGCTTTCACAACAGACTGGCCTTCAGAGAAAAACTGCTCTGAAACACTTGGGTACCCCCTTGACCTCAGGAACAGATTCCTACTCCCTCTTTATACATGTGTTACACACAGGTTAGTGCCATACCAGCACCTCTACCACTTACTCCTGTTCCCAGGCTGAGATGAGCAGTCCCCTCTATTCTGTTAGTTCAGAATAACCAACTTGTCAAGAACTGGAAGATACAGACATGTGCTGTATTTCTGAAGCAGGAAATTTCATTCCATCCCACAGCAGCCCACAAGTAATTATGTCAAAACACTGGCACCTGGGGCATCACAAGATACTATAAGGACAAGAGATGTGGGACGAATATCACAGGCTGATGCTGCTGAATACTTGTCATGAGTTTATGGCTTCAGACTGTTCTGCATGGTTCATGACAACACTGTATGTCAGAGGTAGAAGAGAAGGGGAGGAGAAAGAAAAATATAAAGACTAAAAAGTTATCAAGGTATTGAGGGAAGTTTCCAGAAGCAGCCTACTCAACAATTACTTCTCAAAGTTAACACTCATTATCTATAAAATATTGAACTCCAAATACAGACATTTAAAACTGAATAATCACAATCAGATATCTAACTTTTCAATAAACCAGTGTGGCCTTAACTTACTGAGTAACTGCCTTCTGCTGCTCAGTGTCCTCTAAATGCCAACTGTCTTTTGAATGTAAACTGTTGGTTTCTTCTCAGGCTCAGTTAGCATTGAGATGAGCTGGTACCACATTCTGCCCCAATGTGGCTGTTCAACATTCAAGAGAAAAAGCATTTCTAACTTTAACTTGGCATTGTTTTGGGTAAAAAGTGCCCATAAATGAGACATCAGTTATTTCCTCTGTTAGTATTTCTTTAAGCTGTGTTCAATGGCGCCTTTCTTCCTACCTCAATTCTTCCCATTTATGCAGCCTGCATTTTTTATCAATAACAACTCAATAAAAATG
The DNA here is from genome assembly GCA_026283785.1 of Coracopsis vasa. NCBI lineage: Eukaryota > Metazoa > Chordata > Aves > Psittaciformes > Psittacidae > Coracopsis > Coracopsis vasa. Next base: position 30,127 of record JANHGB010018916.1, on the reverse strand, counting down.
ATGTCTAAATCAGGACTAACTTTGGTGCAATGTTTGTTTTCAGATGGATAATTGGAGCTGCAGTGGTCAATGCATTCTATTCCCCCAACCGGAATCAGATCGGTAGGTTCACAGCAGCTTCAAACAGCTCTGTGGAACTGATTCATCAGTCTGTTATCCAGAGGCAAACCAGCCTGTGTCCGTGCAGGAATTCTTTGCAAGGTGGACAGGCTGTTCATTTCAGGCAATCACTTTGTTGATGAATATTCAGCTCCCTGCTGGGCAGACATAGTTTATAGACTGTAATTGGAACAGCTTTAGGTTTGAGAGCCTGAGACAGTAACTGCTACTATACGAGTGCCAGCTTCAGAGACTAGAGAATGCTCACAGTGTATGCTGGGCTGTCTGTACTCATGTTTCCACATTTCTGATAAACATATGGGCAGCTCTCCAGTTTGCCATCTGTACAGATGGTACTGAAGTTATATCAATAAGAGGCATACCAGGCTTGAGAAACCTGCCTCTGCTTGTAAAATGTCAGAGCTGCTAGGCTGACCTTCCTTGTTCTTAGCAGAGAAGATCTACAGACTTAAGACACAGCAAATATGTCTGGCTGCCCATGCTCCCCGAGCTATGCACATGGCCAGAAACTCACGTTAAGCCTGCAAATGCTATAGAGACTTGGGTGACTTCTGAGGACCCCAAAAGGGAGAGGAACCAAGTAATTCCTAGAAAGTAGTGCTTATTCACATTCCCAGGCTGCAGGAAGATCTACTATCCAAGTACTGCCAAATATCATACAAGGAAACATACATGCCTTTTTTAGGCCAGACACCAACTTCATCCTGCTCACAGGGCAAAGGCCAGAAATGGAAAACAACCCAACCAACAGTCACAAGGGAAAACTTAGGTAATTGCTAAAAGCAGAAACATCCAAAGCTTTAGCACTCCAGCCTCATCAGAGAGAGCCATTTTCCATTTGTGCAGCTTCTACTTACCTCCATACTGCAGGTACAGTGAAAGCTGTGACCAGTCCTCAACCTATGAGTGCGCACCACCCTCTAATCAAGCTCAGGCTCTGTTTTATGATGATGGTAATCAGCTGTGAGCCAGCTTTGCAGGCAGGGAAGTTGGTTCTTAAAGAAGCCTGGTTCCTCTACAACTTTGCCTTTTAAGTAATATGGAAGTAACTGGTTTAACCAACTTGAAGATGAATGTATAAGCCAAAAATCCAAGCACAGCTACCCACAATAGCGTAGATGTCAGTTAAGTCCTGTTTCTAGTTTGAGAGAGATAATTTTCCACACTACTTCTGGTTTCCTGCCTCTGTCTTACTCCTGTCTTACATATTTCTCCCTGAAATTGTACGGATTAAACTTTATATAGTCCAAAAGGGTTTTGTCTCTAAATGAAATAATTGCTATATAATTTCAGTATCTCACTTCTTACAAAGTATCTTACTAGAATTAATTGCTTTCAATCCTAATTCCTCTAGAAGCATATGTGCTTTTCTTCTTATATAGGTGGGATGAAGACTAAATCCCACTGATTCTATATAAGGTTTTTGCCAGTAGACTGAAGAACAGACCTTCTACTGCTCCCACCCCAGACTGGCTTCCAAGAGCACTTGGTGGTCTGCAGGAATTATCACCGAGTGTTGCTGGTAATCGGCATGTGATTGCCAGCCTTTCTTTAACGAAAATAAAGCAATAAAACATCCATTAGTTCCCCTATAAAATGGCTCTATAATACAAACTGTACCTATCTCTAACAGACAGTTACTGAACATGCTGTTCTTGACTTACTGCAGCATACATTATGGCCCAAATTAGGCTAAAGTCGAAATGTAATTGATGCTTGGTTCTCAAACAAGGAGATACTGTAATTGCAGATGTGCTAAATTAAATCTTCATTATCTTGTCATTTTCCACTTATCAAGAGAGAAACAATTTCACATGAGGAGGCATGATGTTGTTCCTAATCACTTTATATTTTATGTTCCTTACTGATCTTTAAACCAAGCAAACAATCTGTCTGCAAAGTACCCAGAACTAACAGTGCCTTACAGCATCTCCCTCTCTCCTCCCCTCTGTGCAGTTTTTCCTGCTGGGATTCTACAGCCCCCCTTCTTCAGCAAACGCCAGCCACAAGCCCTGAACTTTGGTGGGATCGGGATGGTCATTGGCCATGAAATTACTCACGGGTTTGATGACAATGGTGAGAAGATAACTGGGAAAATAGTATTCCTTCAGTTGCCCTCATTACACTGTAAGAAATGGGTTACACAGTGCTGTGGTTGCACACAGGATCACACTCAAAACTACTTTTGTCTTGGATTTTCATGCAGGCAGGAATTTTGATAAAGATGGGAATATGTTTGACTGGTGGAGCAATTTCTCAGCTATGCATTTCAAGGAGCAGTCTCGTTGCATGGTTTATCAGTACGGGAACTACACATGGGAGCTCGCAGGGGGCCAAAATGTAAGTGAAACCAACAATACCATACCACTGGGTTTGATACCATAATGAATGTAAACTGGGGATACTCGTGTAGCCTAGAAGCCCAGCAGTATCTGTATGCAGTGGGTTAGTGGTGAGCTGGGCCCATGTGTGCTTTTGCTGCCAGACCCTATGGGGTTTTTTTGGCAAGGGGGAGGAAATCTGGTGTTTGCTACTGTATTTTGCCATCCTGCTAGTGTATGTTCTGCCCAGAAGCCCATTCCTGTTATATTCCTATATATTCTCTCTGTTCTAATCTACAGCTATTACCCTATTAAGTTTTTATTTCCATTCTCTCCTTTCTTTGCCCTAGCCCAAAGTCCTTCCTTCTGTTCCAGACACGACTGTCTGTGATGTATGACTGTGCTCAGCTCGTGGTTCCGAGCATTGCTAATACTACTGAGTACAGACTAAATGAATGATTATTCTTTTACAGGTCAGTGGAATAAGCACATTAGGAGAAAATATAGCAGATAATGGAGGAGTCCGACAGGCTTATAAGGTAACCTCCAAATATACTGTGGGGTAACTTTACCCCTGGGATTCAGCAATGGCATTATTCTGCCAATAAAACATTGACAATTAATGTTATAACCATATTCAAAAACTTAAAGCCTCAATTATGGATCTAGCAGCTTACATCCCAGTCACAGTGTAGGATTGCTGCATTATTGCACCCAGGAGAAGACCACCTCATTCTCCTGGCTGTACTTTGAGGTACCACAGTGCTCGATGCTACACACTTCTGTCTCAGGTAATCAAGGGTAACACTCACCAACAGGCACAGGATTAGCTTGGGAGAAGGTAAAACACCTTCCACTTTTTAAAGCCCTTGATTCTGAAAATGACAACTACACCTTCAAAGAGCTTCTTACATGGCAACAGAGCATTGATTTCTTGGCAACGCAGTTTGGTGATATTGGGAAGCAGAGCAACTGTTTCCTCCAAGTTTATTTCTCTCAAAGAAACTCGCAAAGCTGTGCAAACGTGGCAGGGTGCTGTGGGATGACAGGAGCTGCCTGCACGGAATCCTCCAATGTAAATGTATTTTCACCCTCAGCTCTTCCTTTGCTGTTTGTGTGCTTTGGGACTGTCAGCAGCGAAGAGGATCAGGTACTAGAACGTTTGAAATCAGCCAGTGTGAGGACACATTAACTTGTCTCCATTATGTCAATAGACCTAAAAAAAGAAAATTGGCCAATTAATGTGTAACAATACCGGTAATGGATTTAACATTGAGCAAGGTTATTATCTGCTATTTTATGAGCAGCTACCTGAAGAGAGAAAAATCATCACCATAGAGCTTAACACTTTATTTCCAGACACAAATTCCTACAGAATAAGTCAGTGGAAGGTGATGATCTTAATTCAAGCTGCAGTCATGGGTGTTCAGGCTCCGCAGCATGAATGATTGTGGCATGCCTCTCCCTAAAGCAGCAAGTGCCACCTGCCTGAAGAAATGCAGGGTACATCTCCAGGTGACTGTAAAGAACACACAGAGCTCCTTGTGGTGAAGGTCACCCGGGCAACTGCTACTCTAAACCAACACTTCCATGCAAGAGTCTGCTATTTTTTCCCATTTTAGAACAGCTCAGTTCAGAGATTACTGTACTTGAGAAGCTGAATGCGAATTCTCTCTGTGTTACATGGGTTTTGCCAGAACAGCCAACAGAGTACTTCTGTGACAGCTTTGTCATAAAATCAGCTGCACTATTTGTATTAGAAAGGTAAAAACTATGAAAATACAGAAGGGCAGACGTGTTGGGTTCATATACATTGTGACTGAAATCTCTCACACCCAAATAACATTCAGAATACCCACCATGCCTGAATAGGCCACTCTGCCATCTGAATTGCATCTGTGATCATTTCTAGGCCTACTTAAAGTGGTTGGAACGGGAAGGGAAGGAGCCAAAGTTGCCAGGACTGAATCTGTCCCACAAACAGCTTTTCTTCCTCAACTTTGCCCAGGTAAGAACACTTGGGTGCAGCCACTACATGCCTCATGAAAGTATAAATTAGGTTATCTTAGAGGTTAGAGAGAAGATCAGTCCCAAGCTCCACTTGGACAATGATTCATTTTTGCACTCATCAAAAGGTCCTCAAGAGAGACATGAAAAAGATGGCCTGGATGAGAAACTCTTAGAGTAACAAATGTGATACAGTAGGTTAAATATTTGATAGTGGGCCAGCACACTTGGTGGTGTGCTTCAGACTCTGAACCTCCAGCTCATCTGGGGAAACACAAGTGAAATCAAGGGCTAATATATCTACCCCAAAGCATCAGACTGTAATCCAAGAACTTGATAAAACAAAAAGTAATTAGTTAATAATTATTCTGCTTCAACAGATTCCAACTATACTGTAACAAATTGAGATGGCTCTTAGGAAAAACTTGGAAAACCAGTGAGCAGGTCCCCAAACTGAATTCCTTTTAATACTGACCCACTAATGATTAATCCTCCTTGTCTAGGTTTGGTGTGGTTCCTACAGACCAGAATATGCTAGCCAGTCCATAAAGACAGATGTTCACAGCCCTTTGAAATACAGGTGGGTTTTATTAACTGATTTACTAACTGATAACTTACTTGGTTCAACCCATTGTGCCAGTATGGCACAGGAGGAGAGGGAGGCGCACTGCTATGAGTTATATTCTAACAAACAAGATCAAGCTGGACTAACTTTAAGAGCTTCTCCCATATCTTTTAGGACAGTGCTGGAGAGCACATTCCTTTGCTTGGCCTGGTGAATTTGCCAGTCTGTAGAGAATGGACCAGAATGCTCTGTTCCAGCATTTCATTATTCCTATCAGCTGTATTTTTATTGCATAAATTATCCTGTCTTCTGAGACTGGAATTCCAACATGGTTTTCTGTTTTCAAAGCAACAATCTGCATGCCCTGTATCCATGTAAATAAGTTCCTTCTCTTTGTGTAGGGTGATGGGGTCTTTGCAGAACTTTGAAGCGTTCTCAGAGGTGTTCCACTGTAAGAAAGGCACAACCATGCATCCTGCAGAGAAATGCAGAGTCTGGTAACCGAAACCACTGGTGAGAACGACACGTACTCTGTGACACAAACAAGCAATGTGCCTGATGTTCTCCCCTTCAGTCACAGCCAAGGCTCATGGTGCAGCTACTGTAGTGAGAATCCAGGAAACTACAGCCCTCAAGCTCTTACAGTCCCACTGGGAAGCACGCAGGTATCCCAGTGACTGATGGGCTGTGCTGGAAGCCATGGCATGCTCCAGAACAGGAATGACTGTTTCAATGACATCCTGACTGTTATTAAGATACTGCATCAGGGTTACAAAGACTAATTCTTAGATAAAAGCAAAACCAACAACCAACTGTACATCTATTTTTCAGAGAGGAACAATAATTTTAGTATCTCTTACAACCACCCCTTCTGAGACGCAGCAAACCAGTTTGAAATGCTTCGCTGAACTGTTTCCCAGTGTTCTGAGCCAGTTTCTGGTGCATTCTTCCTAAATCCAGGTTAGAGCTAGTTTAAACTCCCGTGCTGTCTGTATACTCGATCCCTGCTTTGCTGTAAGAGACTGCTATTTGTCTTACTGTGTACAAAGTAAGCTCTATGTTAAGATGCCTGTCGGCTGCTGTCGTAATGCAAAGCTGCACTCTCCTGCTGCACTCAAGTTCCTCTGCTCCAAAGAACAACTGCGACAGGACCTTAAAGTGAGGTAAAGAGACCACATTTTTAGGAGTACAAATTCTGGTGTCATGGTTAAAAGAACAGGCTCCCTCCCTTCAGAGATGTATTTAAAATGATGCTTATTCTTGTAGAAAGTGTATAAAATACTCTTTGCCAAACAGCAAACATGTATCCATGGAAACAATGAAGCTGATTTTAATCCTGTGCCTTTTCATTTTGCCATAGGCTATTTTTCAGTATTTACACTTGAAAATGTAACAAGTATGGGTTTTTAATAAAAGAAAGAAAACCACAGTGGCCAATGCAGCAGTTTACTCTAGAGTGAGGGTTTGGGTGGCTCTCCTCAGTACGCATGCTAATATAATGACAGTATTTTAAACTGCCAACACCTCATGCTCAATTTTAAATACTTTTCCAGCAAATGCATTTCTTTCCAGCACAGAAATCATTGGAAAGCAGGAATGGAACCTAGCACATTGTCCAGAGAAGCCATGGTAGTCACAGGGCACGGCTTTACAAGCATCATATAACCGTGTGTCTGAGTCAGAGACTCTGGTGAACAGTCCTACTACAACAGAACACCTTCATCAGTAACTAAGATAGCAGATAAATACATGGAATCAGACGGCACTTAGCAAATGCTGCAGAAAATACTTCAGCCTAGTGGAAAATTCTCTACCCAGAGCTGTTTTGCTGCAGATCTGGTTCCATTTTAGACTTGTAGGCAATTAAGTGTCAGAGAAGCTTTATTACATACTTGGGAAAACAAGAAAGATTCAGATGTTTCCCAGGATGAGGGGAAAATGAAGTCTTTCCTTCTCCCATGCTGCCACCTGGTGGCAAATGGAGCTACAACGTCTAACTCAGACCAAAAGACAGGTAAACGTTACAGCTGGCTCAGGCACACCTCCCGCAAACTCTGATTTGGTGCTCTAGGAGCCCTAATTCAGGTAGGTGCAACAGCAGCAAAAGGCCCTACCCAGCTTTGTGTGTCCCCACCAGGGTAGCACTCACCCCTCCACCTCTGCAGGAACTCTACCACCGCTGCTCTGTGCTGCTCAGGGAGAGCTGCAGCTTTGTGGAACACTTTATTCACACCCCTGAGCTCTCAAGAGAAGAAATTGTGGGAAGGCATTAAAGGATACAAAGCACTGCAGTGATTGAGTCTGCTTCCTCTCGGTCTGAGGTGCAAAAAGGTGTGAAAGGAGGACTCAGATTCCAGCCACTACCTGCAGGGAAACCAGATGGCTAGTTTGAGGCCTCACTATTCAGGTGAGAAGGTTTTGTGTGGATAGGAGAGGCAGTGACTAAGGAAATGCTCAGTATGATTCAGCTGAGAGAATCTGTGTGACAGTAGCACTTGCTTTATTCTTGGGGTACGCACGTGATGGAAGACATGAGAATATATAGATGAGAATACAAACTCCTTTTGCTGTACAAAAAGACCCAGCTCCGACACGTCAGATTGTTTCAGGGGTGCAGGTGGCTGCATATCCCTCAGAGAGAGAGAACCCAGACAGCAGTTGCACACAAATGCATTTTATTGCTCTCTACAAACACAGAGACGCATACACAGTATGCAGGTAGCCATAGGGCTGTCCCACTTATGGGAGAAACACTATCCACCATGAATTAAACCACTCAATACAGACAAAAATCATTATTATAATGAAAATGCTAGAAAAAGCATAGCTTACACACAAAATGTATAACATTGACAAATCAAGCCTTTTACCCACTACCTTTTCTTTAACGTAAAGCAGTAACATCCTCTTTTTCTAAATTGAAAAAAGCAGCAAAGTAGTAGAAATATTCCACATAGTTTCCTAGTTTCTGTCCTTTATATACTAGGATTACGAAAAGCCCATGGGGGAAAAATCCAAAACCAAACCAAACCAAACCTATCTTTGATTCTGTACAAGTTATAAGCAAACAGAAGGAAACTGATTTTAATCAAGTGTGCATGAACAAAAGGGCAGTAAATTTATCCTCTGGGGTGACTGAGCAAACAATTGTTGCTGGTCAAGCCAGAGCAGAGCTGATGCCTCTTACAAGCAATATGAGAGAAATCTCTCCTACAGCAATTCGTGTCCATCACAACTGTAACACTTACAAAACACCCCCCTTCATTTTGAAGGCATTCACCCCTGGCTGGCAGCACGCTGTGTACTGTTACCAGCAGTGTCTACACAGCTTCCAGGACCACGCAACAGAATGCCTGAACTTTTGTCAAAGGATTCCAAAGTCAAAAGTATGCCATTCTGTGCACAGATAAATAAAATACATGGGGAAATAACATTCCCTACAGAAGAGAGGATCGGAGCTGGACTATCAGATGCAGTCAGATCCTTCCTCTGGACTGTAAAAGGCAAAGGTCCATGAAACAAGGACTCCTGGACTACCAGGGCCTCCAGAGGGTGCTGGCATCTTTCGGAGATGCTGGCTTCAGGGTACTGGGGTTCCTGGGGGAAAAGGTGACCTCCGTGGCAGCTGACTGGCTCTTCTGGAAGTGGCTTAAAAGTTTGGTCTGTGTTTCAGTTCGGACTTTGTGAAGAGAGAGGAAATGGAAAGCTTCTTGCAAACACCTGGAATAGCCCTCTCTGAAGTCAAACTGAGAGCTCTTATGGAAGGGTGCTGCAGCTAGAGAAGGGAAGAAAAAAGGAGGGGAAGAAAGAATAGATTAGAGCAGTTGTTCATGGCTAGGGGTTCATAAAACTGTCACAGGTCTGCAGTAAGCTGGAGACTGACACAAAATTCAATACTCACCCTTCACCTGCAGCTGGCTCTGCTGCTTCAGGTAGCTGACAGCCATCTCCAGGATGTCGGCTTTCTCCAGCTTGGAGTTGGGCTGGTGTCTCTGGAACTCCTTCTCCAGGAGCAGTTTCAGCTGCTCGATGCTGCTGTTAATCCGGTCACGACGCATTTTCTCCACCACCGGCTTCCTCAGCTGTAAAAAGCAAAGGAAAAGAGACCTGTTATTAGAAGGATCCTCTCCCTGCCTTTCACAGCATGTTTGTTGCCCATCACTGCTCCTAAACAATGTGGACCAGTTTCTCAGGTGGTTTAAACCGCTCTGAGAACAGCTGAGAGTGCGGCTAAAGCCTTGCTGTGCCAGGACTTACTTTGTTTTTCTCCTTTGGTGTTAGCAGGTTGTCGGGCTCCATGAAAACAGTGCTGGGAGCCATCTGTCCTGGGAAAGGAGGGATGGTCTCGGAGTGGAAGTCCAGGAGAAGCGTGCAGCTGGAGGCTGGCTCTGCCTGGTATTTATACTGTACAACCTCTCGAAGAGTCTGTGGGTCTCTGGCTTGGTGGTGTTTCCCACACTCCACAGCCAATCCGGGAGACGGGCAGCACAATAGGAGAAGCATCTATTCTTGCATGCTCCATTGCCACTGAATAGCCTGGGGATAATGACCTTCTCCCAGATGAGCAGGTGGGGAGTGTGTGGTACGTGAAAGGCTAGGATCAGAATTACGTGTCAGAAGCTGGGAAAGAGCTGGCCTTCAATAGGAAAAGGCTGCTGACTAATGCCGCGGATCAATAGCATTCCCGGTGCAGCCTGGGGCTCACACGGTGCAGGAAGGAGCAGGTCAGCTGCCGGTGGCGGGAAAGGACGCTCACAGGACAGACACACGCTGGAGCACGCACCCAGGCACACGCACACACCAGCACGTTCTGCCTGCCCGGGGGAAAGAGCAAGATCTCTGGAATTCCACTCACCCAGGGCCAGTTGTTCTCCCCCGGGACTGTGACACCAGTCCTTGCCCACACAACAGAAAACAGCTCACTATTTTAATTTAGGCCATGCACAAAGGAAAACTGAGTGCAATAGGAATCTGTATGGCCCATAGTCTTGTTAGAAATCAAATTCCTGATTCCTCATTACTCTCCACTGGGCCAATTTCTATATTGAGATGCACAATCCTTGTTCAGTAGGTTCCTGCAACAGGAAGAGTTAATGCTGTTGCTATTTGTATCCTATAAACGCACAGTGGAGACGTATGATGGAAAACTTGAACCAGATCTGCCTGCATTTTACCTGCCTTCTGCCCATGCAAGCACTGCCTTCTTTTGTGAGCTCTAAAAGAAGGACACGGCAGCAGTGTTTTCTGCATCCCCTGGACACACATCCTGGACCATGTGGAGCAAGGCTGGCAGCGATGTTGCCCTCTTACACCACAAGCAGGCTGCAGTGGGCAGGCAGCAGCACTAACCCCATGTCTAGAACCACACATTCTGGTCCCAGATTTACTCCAAATGGGCTACGTGACCTCATCAGTTTAACGCTTTTGTCTGTGAGCATTGGTATCTCCCTCTGTAAGATTCCGTACAGGAGTAATAATAATAATACTAATAATAGTAGTAATAAATTAGTGTCAAGTAATGTTAGGGCTTATGTTTGGAGATCTCTTACTGTAGTAAGTAATTACTGTTTGTATTGACATTAATATATGTGCATTTATGTATATATTAACACATGTGTGTGTGGTCACACGTCTTTTAATGTGAATACTTATACCCACGGACACATTTCTCTCTCCCTCTGCAACTCATTATTCGTAAGACCAGGTAAGGTTTAAATGACCTCTTCCAGGATCTGCTTTTCCATCCCTATTGTACTGCTCTTGAATAGGCTCCTTCTTTTCATACAGAGCAGCAGCTGTTGAGCTCAGAGTCTTTTATGTCAAGTTGTGGGAAAGCTTTTGTGACACCATTTCACATGTTCTCCTCAAAGCTTGTGGATTATCTTTGAGCCCATGTAATGCCACCTCTGAAGCCAGTCTCGCTCTGTGCATCCCTCTTGGGGAGATTCTCTGAAACAGAAACTCCTGAGTAGTAACTCATTTCTTGAGCTCGTTAATCAAGCGCATGAAGAAGAAATGTGCCAGTCCCGTGATCAGCAGGGCCCACTGGCACTTTCACGAGAGAGTTTCTGGTTCCCAGATTATCTCACTAATAAGCAGCTACAAGAACAGCAATGATTCCCCCTTCCAGTACAAGTCACATCAACAGGCACTCCAGGTTTAGTCCAACAGAGCTGCTTAAAGTCTCAGATGCCTTGCCTGCGATTATCCACAGCACAAAACAAGAAGCTAAGTCTAACTCTCAGGAATCTGAGCATTATTGCATTTCTGTATCATAGGACTTTTATCTGGGGGGAGGACTAACTTTCCATGATAAAGCTGTAGTAGAGCTGATGCATGATTTGAGCAACTTGGTCTGCCTTTGGTTTTCTTCTGTCACAGCTGTGGGCTCTGGCTGGCTCTGGGGTTTGCCCAGTGGTCCTGTAGATGTGCAGGAGGGTGGCAAGAGCCCAGCATAGCAGCTGCTGCAGCCCCTCAGTCTCTGTAGAGCAGGCTGAGCCCATCACCTCCTACACATCTGCCACCGCTCATTCTGCATGGGAGCTCTGCACCAGGATTTTACACACAAACCTTATTTCTCTACTCAGCACCCAGGGGATTCCTGAGTTAACTCCATTGGAGTAGTCATGCTAGCCTGAAATAAACACAGTTAAAATAGCTTTTTATTTTCTCTTTGGTTTCATAGTCTGTGAGGGGAAAAATGAGCCAATTACTGACTATCTTGGAAGAGTTACTCAGATTAGATGCTCAATTACCCAAAACAGATGTTCTGCTTCTCCTTTGGCTGGAAATCCTAAAGGAAACTGTTAACAAATTCTTCCCCATTATAAAGTTAGCAGAGTCAGTGGACTTAACACTAAGGATAATGAATTCTTAATTACACACCTTCTACTATAGTTCCAAATATACACAATATTGCACAGAAAACTTAATAGTATCCCAAGATACTGGATCTGGATGCCATGTTTGAACTATGGCATTAGCAAATAGCCTCCTGCCAGAATCTCTGCAGGATGTTAGCTCTTTAGGAAGACTTAAAGATGCTGCTGCTTTCTCAAGTCTTGAGAGATGCTCGTTACTCCTGTTGCTTCTCTCCCGATATGTGCTGCCCAGATGGCCTTTGGGGAGCAGGGTTTCCCACTGAACACAATGCAGAGGCAAGCACCGTTGCTAATGTGGTTTCCAGGCACACTTCCTTTGTGACAGGAATGACTATAGTTAAGAAATGGTGTGGGAAACTCAGAAGTACACAAACTTCCACAGCCTTATGTTAGTAAGTCATGCAGAAAGCTAAAAAGCTTGGGAGCAGGGACAGAGCAAAGCTTTGGAATTGAGAGTGGGAAAGACAGCAAGAGGAGACTCAATTAGTGTCGAGTCCTAGCGACCATCCTGAGGTGACAAACAGAATGGGTCCAACCCTACAGGCCTTACTTGGGTCCTCACTGAAACCAGCAGGAACTTGGGATTCCATGAGGAGTGGAGCAGGCTCCTGGATTTGGCCTGCAGCTTTTGTACCTCCAGAGCTACCTCCTGACCTCCTGTAAACTGATCTAAACACAAATTCCCTCTATACCTCCCGTGGAGTTCATCAAAATCCTAACCAGCAAAAGCTGAGCCTGGATTTTCACCTGCCAAATACCAATACCAGAATCTGGGCTAGTGTTTCCCATTTCTTTCATCCAAGCAACAGAGAATAGTTTAGAAGTATTAATGAAGAGAAGGGCTTTTCCAGAGCATTCCTGGTATAAAATCTGATCTAATTTTCTTAAAGCCAAGCCCAGCTCATATAGAGTTAAGGAACAAATGCCCTCCTGTACCATTACAGGTGATGTGCCACAATGGTTGCCATCATATTTGGGCATGTCAGCCTTAGATATAAAGAACAGCAAGACAGAGGTACTGAGCAACATGGGGTACAGGTGCTCTGACACCTGGGAGCAAAGTCTCTCGTTGTCTGTCAGTGCCTCTCCTCATGGAGACTTCTACCAAAAACCCAGCTATTCTGCTGGGCAAAGCTGAACTGAGGCAATGCCTCACCTGCAGCAGAGCATCTCCAAGCTGGCAGAAGGAAATCAGACCTGTATTTAATCCCCATACAGCAAACAGCAATTCAGATTAACACATCTGGGCAATTAAGGATTGGAGAAGCTTCCGTATCTGTTCGCAACAGTTTGAATAAGCGTACAGCAGTTTGACTAATATCCAGGGTCTGTGTTTCCCAGGACAGACTAAACAAACCTGGGGAATTAAAGAAGCAAACAGAGTATGTGGCTCAGAAGTCTTCATGTGGGCTGAAGCCACCTCTGCCACCTTCACTGGGACAATTTTCTCTGGCCTTACTGGTAGATGACCAGGATTCTGCTGCTGCAGTTCCATTTCCTGTCATTTCCTCCTAGCTCTTTCCTTGCTCTGCTGCTTGTTTGAGCCTGGTGCAACTGCTGTTTGCCTGCAGAGCTTCCTTCACTTCTTCCTTTTTATTTGGGATCCATCTTCCCTTCATGCAGTTTTTATAATCTGATTTTTCGTTCTGTCACTCTTTTCCCTCTGTCTGTCACAGGCAGATGTGGCTGGAGGACAGCAGTGTCCCACAGCCCCACAAACTCTGTGAGTTTGGAGTTCCTTCCAGTTTCCCACACTGCTCTCCTATTCACTGCATTCAGGCAGAGGATAAAGGAAGTGTGCCATGCTACAAGCTGAATTAGAAATGGTGTTTGACTTCCCTTTGTACTTCACAGAAACTTTGCTCTGGGCAGACCATCTGCATAGCACTCACTGTGGGGAAAACCATTGATCAAGGCCTGTCAGCCCAGCTAGGGGAACTTGGGAAAGTAATTCCTTGTGCCACTTCAGTTCTTTAGAGCTTAACATCTGGCTGGAGGGGGAGGCGACAGTTGATGGTTTAACAGTATTGCTTCCTTTCAAGTTTGGGATGCTGTTTTGATCCCCTGATAAGCCTTTCTGGAATCCTGATTTTAATAACATGGAAAGCATCCAGAAGACTAGGAATAATACACTGGCTTTGCATTTTCAAAGTGCTTTACAAATACCAGCTAATGAATTCTCAGCAACCTCCTCTGTGAGATAACAATGTATTATTAGCAATGTTTTACAAAGGAAGGAAAATGAGGCAGACAGGGGAACCCCCAAATTTCAGTATTTCCAATAGCCTACTGGGTGCAGTGCTCCCATTGCAAGTGGCTGTTTGAGACATCTGGTTTACAATGATGCTCAGCACCCACTTTTCTTTTAATCAGCTTTGGCATCTCTGAAAGGAGCCAACTCCCCAGCTTGTGGCAGAATGTGGATTACCAGCCTGGACCATACTCGCAGCCAGGCATCACCTAGATAAGCAGATGCCAAAGTTCTCCTTTGTACATAAGTTCAGCAGTGGGTTTTGAAAATGCTATTTAGTACAATTTAAGCCCATGAAATGGCTGAAAAAGAAGATGCACTCAAATCCTTGGTCAGGAAATACACAATGATCTACTCAACAGAAAATAACAATCTCTGCAGAAAGTAAACTGAGTTTTAACTTGTTTGTTCATGTTACTACCCAAACCTCAGGCTTAGCAGCTGTCCTTAGTCCTTGTGCACATCTGTCTATCAGCACCATCGAATTCTGATCAGCTGCCTCCCAGTGGTTATGGTTATTCTGAGACTGGAGCTCTGAAGAGGGGAGGATGCAGTGTGCCCTGAATTACATGAACTCTGAGTTTATGAGGGAATTTCAGACCTGAGACTCTTGGCTTGAGTAAAACCAGTGACTCAGAAATGAGGAAGGAGCCATACTGGTCCAAGGTAGGGAACAATCAGATGAGGCTCAGGGGACGCCAGGCAAGTCTGTCACTATTATCTCTCCACCGCTGCCCTCGGTAGAGTTGAGTGATTCAGTATCTGACACACCCAGATAGGATCAATTGCTGCTCCTGTAAGGGAAGAGGTGACTGCACTCCTATCTGGCACAAACACCCCATTCCCATCTTGTCAATGACAGCAAGTGGCTCTTGGGGCCAGACCTCAGGAACCACACTCCCAATTCTCAACCTGCTATTCTCTCTGCAGGATGCCTTCTCCTTGCCAAAATGCTTGGCAGCACTAGCTGGTAAGTCTTGTGATTTTTATCATGAGACACACAGTATTTATGGCCTTCATTAAGACTTCATGTCCAAGCCTCATGGTTCTATAAAGAAAATTAAAGGTATTGACCTGAACAAAGTCCAAATGCTCAATAATCAAAAAGTAAGTTAAAAAAGCATCATTATAGAGCATGGTGTAGCTGAGTCCCCTGGTAAAAGCAGGAGAGGATATATTCTGTGGTTGGTTTATATAGGTTTTTGAAGGAGGAGGGTGGTAAACACATAACATGGTGGCTCCTGCAAAGCCTGCTCCCAGAGCAATGTGTTCCTTTGAGACATAATTGATTCCTGCCATCAGGCACCAGCCTGCTCTCCCTGAGGGTCAGCGCTTTCCCACATCCAACCCCATTATCCCACAGACCATGCCTTTTGTACAACACACTCCAGCTATTCATGTGCAAAGCAGCTGTAATCCCCAGACCTTTCAGAGTCAATATACCAGGAAATAATAAATCCCTCTTGTGCACTGCTGAATATGCTGAGAGGTGACTTGTGGGAATTTCAGCTGGGCAGAAAAATAATAAATTCTCCTTAATTTTTAATTATTTGTGATACTCACTGTAGGAAGACTGTGTCAGTGGTGCATGACTATTTCTGGGTCACCCACACAAGCAGCTATAGAAATTGCTTTGGCCTCTAACAAATGCAGATCAAATTGTCTCATATGTTTCTTAATGATCAAAGTCCACTTGCCTTCACTTGGGCACCCGGGAATGGGAGTACATGGAGCATTCTGGATCTAAAGAAAACTAATTAAAAAAGGTTCAACCTGTGAAGAATGTACTTTACAGTAATAAAAGATCCCTTTCTGCCAGGGTTCTAGCGTCCAAAGGAGGCAAGACAACGCCACGTTAATGACATTTAATGGAATATTTTATACAAAAGTCTAACAACAACATAACCCTTTCCCCTGAAAGAGGCAGATTGCACTGCACTTCCACTCCATTGCTTCACCTGGCTTGTGCGAGCGGGAGAGGCTAATCCTGAATAGCAAGTTTTGCAGGATAATTTCTTTATATATTTCCTCCCATGCCAAGCAATTTTTTAAAGTACATATTGTATAGAATGCAATAGCACTGAAACACCTGAGCAGAACACGGTGCAGGTGTGGGCTGCGAGAAGGGGTTGTCATCTGGGATACCAAAGGAAGCAGTTGCTTGTAAATTGAAACCGCCAGAGGCTCTCTGGGGTTCACCTCAGCACCCTGCCTTTTCAAACCTTACCCAGAAACCTCCACAGAGCAAGTCATAAGAGTATAAGGATGACGAAGGGATTTGGTAGTACTGCTGGGATTTGTGGTGCTATATATTTCAGGAATCTAAAACATTAGGACATGCCCACCGAGCAGCAGTATGGTGTGTGGCCAACAGCTTCACCAAGCAGTCAAAGATAATTATTTCCATGCAGATGTGTCAGCACTTAGTACCTGATGTATGTTCTCATTGCTACTATCTTCCTCGGGGATGCTGCCACTAACGCATTACTTGTGAAAGTGAGACCAGAGCTAGCTTGGTCCTAAAAAGCCTTCCATTTTACCTGTGTAAGTAACTCTTTAGCAATGCTAGAGCTGGGGATCCATGGGCTGGCCTGAGGAAGAGACAAAAGCCAACTGGAGATCAGACTGCACGCAGGACAGACCTGCTGGTCATGCTCTCCAGGCAGCTGTGATGACAAGGGGCATCCAAGCAAAAAAGCATCACTGCCAGGCTCCCAACAGATGGAGGGAAAAGAAAATCCTTTGCAGGACAGCAAGAAGAGGCCATCCTCTGAGTTTGTAAGGCAGCCCAGCACTGTCCTTTCTCCACTTTGCTCTCACAGATGCTGAGCAATATCCCCACAAGGACCACTTCAACCCTGTTCCTATACCCACCACAGACACAGGCTCAGCTTCTGATTCAAAAAGGTCTCTGAAAGAGTTTAGCAGCATCGCTCCCATTTCCCAACAGAGCAAACTGAGGCAAGATGAAGCAAATGGCAACCCCCAGGCCAGCCAGTGCTGCTGCTGAGCTGGGTATTCCTGGCAGGCACCCCCTTGCTGCACTTCTTAGAAGCCCCTTCCTGCACAGTGAAACACACGCTTTTCAGCCTCACTCGCTGCAAGAGCCATGTGAGTTCATCGTGCCTTGACAGAAGCACAGGCTCCACAAAGGGGTTATTAGCACCAGGCTCTGTGGGTTTGAATTTCCCTGCCTTTCCCATACTTTTCCCCTATTGATAACATTTCTTGTTGGGACAATAGAAGTGTGCCTTGCAACTACTCATGACATTAGTGACGGTGCTTGAGCCTGAATAATTTAAAGGGAAAGAATCCAACTCCCAAAAGACCATCTGGCTATCAGTTATAATACAGCAATAAAGGTCAGGGCTGCTTCTCAGGAGTTGGGAAAAAGATGGTTTTTGACACTGAAGAGTCTCTTCAACCAGCTTGGTACATGCCTACCTGTCAGCTCCTAGCTTCTGCCACCATTGCTCCCTTGCAAGGAAAGGGATAATGCAAGATACCAACTTCTGGAAGGAAGGCCAGCCAAAGAATACAGGAGGAAGGGCTACACCTTATTATAGCTGGCAAAAGCTAGGGCATGGTCTCTGAGCTGTATCTTATTTTGTATCATAATCCTTTGACTACTTCAAAGTGTTCATGAGATGTCTTGTCTCCTGGCTTTCCCACAACACAGGGAATAAAAGGGCTCCAAGGACAACATCTGCCCTTCACAAAGAGCTAAGCCCATTCAGGCCCATACAATGAAAACCACGATCCTGCCTGGTTCAGCAACACCTCCCTCCTTCCTGTCAACTGCCCATTAAACTCGGGCTTCACTTCAGGATTTCCAAGTAAGAAATTGTCTTTGGCTTTCTTACATCACTACACACTTCCCTCCACCATTTCCATTCCAAGATTCCCAGCCACGCTCCTGTGCACATGGAGTGCACTGGGAAAAGATAAGCACACGTCTGCCTCGGGCACAACAGGCTAGACCCTCGGATGGCAGGATGCAGCACGGCTCTTCTCAGGTAGGGTCTGGGCTATTTTTGGTGCTGCCTCAAGGGATGCATCCAGACAGGATTTGTCTCATAAGACAAAATAAGAACTTACCTAAAATGTCCACCTAAAATGTCATTCTTTTTCTTGCCTTTACCACAAAAGAAATAATGTTTGCTTAATTTTCATTGAAATTTTAATGTAAATGCAAGCAAGCAGTGCTATCCCCATCTTCCAGATAAGTTTACACAGGGAGGCAGCTATGGTCTCTGAGATCTCATGTTTGCTCTCTGAGATCTCAAACTGTGGCAGGTCCTGTCTGCAGTGGGACAGTGTCTGCAATGTGATGCTCCTTGGTCAGATGGGAACAGAGCACACCAGAAATCTCAGGCACTAAATCCCATTCACAACGCACCTCTGACTTCCCAAGGCCTAAGGCTTCTGGCTTGAATCTGAGCTCATCTTTAGCTCATCTTAACCATCATTCTTTTGAATGTCTGTATGAAAAAGAGTAGAAAAGGGAAAAAAAAGAGCTACAGGGGTGACAAGGCATGGGCCCAGTTCTGCTAGGAGATGTGTGCTTTCCTTAGTGAAGGCAATGGGAACACTGGTGCAACGGGCTCACAGACCCTGCTATGTTAAGGGGAAGAGAGAAACAGAGGTTATCATTTCTATTTGCTTCCTATTCCCTATTTATTCACCCTGTCTATCCAACATCTCACCATCTTGACTGTCAGTTCTCCACAGCATTTAGAAGTGTTATGAAACACGCCTATCCTTTCACACTGGTAACACTTTGGCTCATCTACTAGAAGTGTAATACCTGTATGGGCCAACACAAATACACCCACATTCCAGCAAAGGGCACCTGGGACCCTGGCTGTGAGGTGTCTTCTCCAGAAAGAGCAGAGATGTCCTTGGTGCTGTTGATACTAACCCTAACGGTGCTCCCTTCTTCTTTTCCCGCCTTCCCCAAAAAGCGTGCCTCCTCCACGCTGTGAATGTGGCTGGCACATGCAAGGACTCAGGAATGCCATTGATCCCAGACAACCAGCTGGAGGGTCAGTGTTTTCCCAGATCCGGGGGCAGCCCTGAAGAGCCACGCTGCACACTCCACCAGTCAGCGTGGGCAGAAGGTTATTCTCTCCAGGGCATTTGCAGTCAATGTACCATGCACTAATAGATGCTTCCTCTATTGTTCAGCTGTGTGCTTGGATTGGCTGCATGGCTGTGGGAAACACCAGTGATCCCAAGACTCACATATCTGCTGATGCTCCCTGATGTATAAATAGAGGCAGTTGATAGCTGCCAAAGCATAGCCTGAGCGCTCAGCACAGCAACCTGAACAGGGGGTCTGTGCCCAGGACTCAGAGCACTAAGAATGGCTCCCACTAACACTCTCATGGTCCACATGGACGAGAAGCTGCTGCCAAAAGAAAAGAACAAAGTAAGTAGAGCCCTTGACAGAATTGGAAAGGCTGCCCTGTGCTCTATGCAATGAGCTGCCTCTATCAAGTAAATACTACATGGGAAAATGTGAGATAAAGAGGAAAAAAGTGGTCTGGCAGAAGGCAAACAGGTTAAAGAGAGATAGAGGAGACTACATAGATTTTTGTAAATGAAATTGAGTGGGGAACAGGCAGGCAGCATCACAAAGTTCTCCTACCAAAAGTGTCTTTGAACACATGTGAGGGGAAATAGGTCAGATCTCAGAAAATCCCTAACGCTCTGCTCCATCTCTGTCACAGCTGAGGAAGCCGGTGGTGGAGAAAATGCGTCGTGATCGGATTAACAGCAGCATTGAGCAGCTGAAACTGCTACTGGAGAAGGAGTTCCAGAGACACCAGCCCAACTCCAAGCTGGAGAAAGCCGACATCCTGGAAGTGGCTGTCAGCTACCTGAAGCAGCAGAGCCAGCTGCAGGACCATGGTGAGTGCAGAGCGTATCTTGCACACCCCTCCTGTATAGCCCTGGCCCCTAAAGCAAGCAGGGGCTGTGGTAAAAAATCACCACTGTCCCATGTTTTGGTAGTAATCTTAACCCTTTGCATTTGCTTCTTTCTTTCTTTTCTAGCATTCATGCACAAGAACCTAGAGCAGGACTTCAACAGTGGATACCTGCGGTGCCTCAAGGAAGCTATGCATTTTCTCTCCTACTATGAACCCAAGAAGGAAACTCAGGTGCAGCTGATTAAACACTTCTGCAAAGCTCAGATGGGTGCAGATGTCATGTACTCTCCTGTTCCACGCAGTTCGCCCCTGTCATCCTGCCTGTTTGCCAGAAAGCAGCCTGCCCAGAAGACTGCGGCTGCTGCTCCTACCATCTGGAGACCCTGGCAGACCTGCTGAACTTTGCTTTATTCCTATGTTTTGCTACAAAAATTAGAGGGACCTGTGATTGAATAGTTCCTCTTTAAAGTAGGAAACATTGCTTTCCAAAGGTGGGAGGGAGTCGGTTATTGTTTTTCTGTCACAAGAAATGAGGGTCTCTAGGTAGTTTCCCTTCATAGTGAAGGACTGTGTGTGTATCTTGCAGCAAATTTGCTGCTTTTATTGGTGGCTCTCAGCCAAAGAAAGAACCACGCTCTGAGGTGATTTAGAGAGCCAAAGCTCTCCAGTTTCCATCACACTTTTGCTTGACAAAGCTGTCAGTGCAAATCTTTCTACTAATTCCCTGGGTCACTGGTTCAAGTGCTCCATTGTCTCCAGATGATGTACTGACCTTCCTAAAGAGGGAGCACTTTGAAGAATGTATTTTGTATCATAAAGAAAGTACTGAGCCTTTATCTTTTGAGTGAAAGCTGTTATTAAGAAATGCTGATTCCTCTGCAGTTCCTATGCTATTTTTAGTCTATCTTCTTTCAGAGAGTTATGATGATAACAGATAGCTCTAGGGAAAATTCTTCTCATGTCAGCATGTGCTGCTCTCAGCTGAGGAATAACTGATGCCTTTTGTAAAGGAAATACCTGTGATATACCTTAAGGAAAAGGGGGAGGAAGGGAGGTAATAAGTGCTCTATAATCATTCACTGAACATGCTAAAGAGCTTAAAAAGCTTTTATAAAGTTGTGATGTATTCATCCTGTGTGATGTTCAACTTTGGTGTCTTTACTATACAATACAATAAAAAGGTTTTAGTCATTAATCCTTTGGTTTGAAATGATTAAAATGGCTGGGCTGAGTGTTGCAGGTAAACTCCTCTTGCAGTGGGGGAGCTCTCAGGTCATGTCATATTTTTGAGCCCTTCATTCCACTACATAGCTTATATTTGTGACATTTATTTGGCAGAACAGGATTTCACACCCTGCCAAGAAGCAACTTCTGGAAAAGTTATTAACAATTAAAATGGAGGTGAAATTGAAGTGGGATACTGAGAGGTGTAGATACAGATACTTCATAGCAACCTATTCAGACCTCAACAAATCACTAATTTCACAGCCACTTTATTTCCCCCCACTCCCCATTCATTTGCCTGCCAACCTGAGGTCAGCCATATGCTTTCTGTCCATTTAGGGGGTAGCAACATGAAAAACTCCTCATAACTTCCAAAGAGTTTGGCACCTAACTCTGGGGAATCTCACCCTTTTCTGTGAAACTAGTTTTTGTGAACTAGTTTTTGTTGTCTTTTAATTTAGCACCTTCTGTTACTGAAACATGAATTCTATTAGGCAGGAACAGAATTTCTTTACTGATGTGAAATATGCCCGTATATGGCTAAAAGTCTACACAATTTGATAACAAACAGATTGAAAAAGCATTTTTTCTCCTAAATTACTTCCCCATGCTCTTCTTTTTGTTGAACATTTTATTCTTTTTCTCTGACATCCACCTAAGGGTCCAAAACATGCCATGAATAGGGGTTATGCCTCAGAGTTGAGAAGCCACCACACCACCACGCTGCGAAGGTTGTTGCAGAGACAGTCTCTCTGGCAAGCATCATTTAAATGATCCTCCCTTGATTTTTTCACCCCACCTCAACCCAGAAAACAGATTTAGCAAATCCCCATCCTCCATGGGGATTTACAGCAGCCTACCTGGCCTGCACCAGCTGAGGAAGAGAAGTGTGAGAAGGGGATCTTAAAGCCACCTTAAATACCAACAGCCTCTCCAAAAGACAGCACTTTCCCCAATAACATTCACTCACTTTTCCTTAGAAGAGTTCCCATTCCTTGCTAAGCAGTTATTATTTACCTTTTATTTTTCCTTCTCTTCAAAGTAAAATAAATCTGCACAAATAATCGGTTCACAAAACTATTATCTAATCACAGTAACACATTGATTTGGATATGTGACCAACCTCTCATTCTTCCAGAGATACAGTAATAGTGTGAAACACCACTGGTCAACAGTTTCAACTCTCCTCAGATTCTCTGGGAAAGGTGCCCTGGAAAACCTCTGTTTCTATCATATGCTTTTTTTCCTTAAACAAAAGGAACCCTGGAATATTTGATCTTGTCAAATGGCTGCCTAATTAAGTATTAAGCAAACTCAGATCTGCTAAACTGGCAAGATCAAATGTCATTCAGACACTGCCAGAGGTACCTGGCCAGTCCTCACTTGATTTGTGATTAAACCCTCTGTTACACATATGGAAACAACCAAAAAGCCAGCTAGCTGGGTCAGGAACATATTGCTCTACCTTGTCACAGTTGCACGGATCATTTTGGTTATTATTTTACCCTGAATGCACAAGCTGGCTGAATGCTTTTCATCTGTTTGCCAGTGCAATACAAGGTGGGGTTTTGGTACAGTTCTGCAATTCCTCAGGGCTGATACTAATGCTGCAGATGAAGTTGTTCCTCCTAATGAACTACTAAATAATTCAGAGAAGATATTTTTAGGTTTTGTGGTTGCTTAGTGATCTTGCAAAAGTCACTTCACCTTGCTGTGCTCAACTTGTCTGTGCCAGTTAGTACAAGCTTCTGAATCCCAGCAGAATTCAAGCTGTGTGTTTTTAAATCAGGCCTAATCAAGGCAGTTGCAGATAGAAAGTTTGGTTTGGGGGAGCTCAGACTCAGGCAGAATGCAACGTGCCCCAAAGCACACCCCAACCTGACTGCACCACAGGAACTGGGAGTGGATTCACACATGGCATGGAGAAGCATGGATGGGCATCCTCTGCAGCTAACATGTTGCCACCCAAGTAAACCCCGTTGTGACTGTCACAGTTGGCAGCATCCCTGCAGTTTGTTTACAACTGACAGCATCGATGGAAAAGAGAAAAGGAAACCAAAGAAGAGCTGCACAAACTGGAGATGACTGCTGCAGGTGAACCCAGTCCCTCTAGTTCTAGCCTAACACAGGAACGTGTCGTAGAAATGATAACTGTGCAAAACTCATGTGAGATCAGTCAGGCTTCTAAGCCCAGAACTCCTGCCACCCATGTTGACATAAATCTGGAGACATGGCTCCTGTCACTCAAACCAGAAGCTCAGATTCTCATTTACACTGAGGCTATATTATATTGCTCTGGCTGTAGCAGGGTGTAGCAGATAGTGCATAGCTGTCAGTGTACCTGAGATTCAGACCTACCATTTGCAGAGTGGTGTAAGGGAGAGGGGAAGAAATCAAACCCCACCAGAAAGCCTCCCCTTGCTTCAGGGATGCGTAGCTGATGCAATTGCACCTCTTCTGGGTTTTGCCAGCCAAAGACTTGCCCTCTGGGCTTTAATGTAGCAATTACCTGAATGCTAAAAGCCAGACCTCTGGTTTTCCCAGTCCCAGCACAGCAAAGGTTATGTTTACAATTTATTAATTATTATCACTTATAATAATTGAACGCAAAGCTGCTTATTGCTTCTCTGTCCCCTGGGGTGACTCTCCCCTGCTCCAACACATTCCCACCCTTAGGGAAGATGTTGTTTATTATGCTGATCCCACAGCCCAGGAATACTCTCTTGACAAAGCCCCTATTAACCTCAGAGTGTGGGCCTGAGTTTCTCAGAGTTTCCCACACTTTCTTCCCTATTTATGACATTCAAAGGGACCACAAAGGAAGCGTGCCTCACAACAGCCCACATTAGTGACGCTCTTTGGCTCCGCATTGTGACGACCAGCAATTCCTGTCCCGATAGACCATCTGGAGAGCTATTTTCCCAAGGAGCACATTGATCGATCAGTATTATGCCAGAGCCCTTTTAAAACTTGGGAATGTTATGCTCTTTGACACTAAATAGGTGTCTTGAGAGGGGTTGTCAGAAAGATTTTAAACCATTTAAGGAAGGCACACAGAAAAATAAAAATCGTAATTACTTCTTTAAAAACACCATCAATAGCATTTGTGAGAGGCTGACATGAATGTAGGAATTGGTCTCATATAAAAATGCTCTAAAAGTGATATAAAATGCTTTAAGCCATCATGTTGTATGCTGTAAGTATAGCCATAGACATACAGGAGCATTGCTTTTTAAATCTGCATAACATAGACAATGAAACTGTGGGTTTCTATACTCTTTTCTGTTAGCCCACCTTTCCCCAGACCTGTTGCTACACTGCAACATGCTGGGTTCCCTCAATGGAAAGCTAAGCATCAGATGGGTTAAGGAAGCTGTCAATTGGTATTACAAATAGTAGCATCTTCTGTGAAAACAGCGTGTGTAGTAAGCTTGCCCCTGGGCTGAGATCATTACCTACAAACCAGAAGCAGAAAGTTCCATGGTGCAGTACCCATTCCCTATGCCAGCAGTCCTCCAGCTGTTCCGATTTATGGACTGTAATGAACATAAGCCTAGCAATGATAGTCATGGCATGGGTTGGCTGGTTTGCTACCTTTCCTGGATCCTTTGTGGTTGTCTCTCAACTTAAAGCAAGCTTTGGTGCACAGCTTGCACACCATAGCATGGGGTCAAATGGTGAGCATTTGCAGTTGGAGACAATTAATCCTCAGGAAAAGCCAGGACTCCTGCCTGACAGCAAGTCTGCAAGTACACCCACTGACAACTGCTTGTGGATTCCTGTTTCCCCTCTCTTCAATATCCACAGCAAGTGAGAGTGGAGACACATCCCTGTTTTCATGTGTGATTTTGAAGACTGCATCTTCATGAAGCAGCTCATGAGTGATGTGATTTACAGAGAAACAAGGCCACTGAGAAAGCAAGCCTCTTTGTCCACAGCAGAGATGTCATCTCTCAGGAGTGGGGCCAGATTTCCCACCATCCTCCAAAGAAGGGAATTATTGTGTCCCATCATTTAGTCAACACCACATGTTTGGCAATTTTGGGAATTTGCTTCTTTTAATCAGGAAAACCCTTGCTTCTGAGCCTCAACAATCAGTCTTTCATTTCATTCCAGCTCTGCAGTGACAGCCAGAGAGGCACAAATTCCTTCCATGGAGATGATGCACAATGACAAGGATTTGGATCACAAATGTGGCTCAGCAGGACAGACGATTGTGTTAATAGCTGAATTTCTAAAAAAGCCCAAATTGAGCAAAATAGTTACAGACTTTTAACAAAGAGCAACTGAACTGCCTACAGTCCAGGACCTTCTCCTTACTGAAATCCTTGCAGAAAGTGCACACTCTGCTCAGTTCCATGAGGAATATACTCTAGGGACAGCCTAAGCCCAGACAATTAATTATCCTGATGCAACTGGAAAATATCATTGCTATTAAGTGTTCAGGCATTAATAATCAAACCAAACAGGGAAGGAGGGGGAAATACTTCTTTTTCTTTTATCCACCAACATTCTAACAGAGGGGAGGTGAAGCAGGCACAGGGGGACCTGAGGATTTGCTAACTGACAGAGGGGGAGAGAAGCTGGGAGCTGGTGAACGCAGAGGGCTGTGGGATTTGTGCTGGCTGCCTGGTTCACCATTCACATCAGATGGTGCGAGGCCACAGTTCTGAGGATTTCCCACATTGCCCCATTCACAGTGTTAAACTGTCAACAAAAGAAGTGTGCCTCTGTGGGTCCTGAGAAGAAAGCTGGCGCCTGCTGCACCATCTGCCCAGCACTTAAAGGAAGGGATAATGCTTTAATCAGTGGGAGTTGGTTTAGCCCTTTGGAGTCCAAGGGCATTGTGCTGGGGATAGGATGGCATTATTTAAAACCACTCATTTCATATTTCCAGGGCTGAAAATTGGGTCAAAGCTTCCCTCCCATCTCACTGTGCCCACTGCTGCTGCTAACATACTCCTTCCCATACGGTGCGTGGCAGGACCTGCTGTCCATTCCATCCCACGTGACCCCAGGGAGAAATCCACAAAACCCTGTGCTTGGCTTCATGCGCCAATAACAGCACAAGTACATGCAGCCAGCGCTGCAATTAACACTGCTGATAATGAGCTGACAAAGTAACTCAGGAAACTGATTCTGAGTAGGACTCCTACTCCCTGTTCAATTATAGGTTTTTGAACAACCATTAACAATGAAAATTACTACAATTAAAATTGTTTAGATGGATGCCTAAGTGCTTCATCTAAACGTAAAACATCTTTGGGCTGGGAAGAGAGGAGGGGAGAATAGCTGACCTATGAGAAGCACCACGATGAGAATCCTGGAAGTTAAAAGGGGCTTTGTAAGCTTCAGGTTAACAACTAGTTACAGGATCATCCTTTGCAGGATCACATCCTTTTATGCAATAAGCCTGTGTGTGCTGGAATACATTGCTGTCTGTGCACTCAAAGACACAGATTTTCAGAAAAATAGAATTATGCCCATGCATGATTCCCCTTAAACCTGTAAAGCTCCACCTAGAGATGAAGCAGACGTACCATATAGCACAGCTGGGAATCTGTCAATACAAGGCCTCACGTGCCTGACTGACAGATCTTAAATGTGACTAGCTTTGGATTGGATTGTGCTTGGGATATGCTTGAGAGGTGGCTTTAATCTTGGATCCTATCTGGTCCTTTCCAGTTCATTACCTATGTTCATGGCACATATACTGAGAAAACCTAAGACTGAACAGTCACAGGATATCCTAGGACCTGTATTTACATTCTGGCAAGTGGATAATACAAGCAAAGGCAAGAACTGACTTTCCCCTGTATCTCAGTTGTCTGTAAAGGGAAAATACGTTTAGGTGCTTTACATGGAGACTCAGGACCAAGGGAACAGCGAGGCACTTACAAAGTGGCATGAAATTAAATAGGATGTGTTTGGGAAAAGCATCATAATCATTACATGCCACGGGCTGCTGTAGGAAAGCACAGATTACCCAAACAAAAGTAAGGAAGAGCTCTAATTATAACTTATAGAGAGACTTTAAGTATTTAAACAATGGAGAGGGAAATATCTCAAGCTAACTGCTTACCACAAATTGTTTTAAGGGTTCTTCCCTCGATTTTAGCCTCTAGCTGCCAAAAAATTATCTGGTACTGTATTCATCTAAGCACGGTTTAATGTCATTGAAAGGGTTTAGTCCCTCTAATTCTACATTTTTTCCTTTTCAACCTCTCTTTTGGTCACGGGCAGAGAGCATTATCTTTTTCTAGGATCAGTCTCCTATGCTTAATTTCACCACAGCCTGGGAAAAGGCAGCACATTGAGATGTTGACATTCCCAACACCAGGCAGAAGTTTGATTATAATGTGGGCAAACGCTTTCCCACGTCCCTACCCCAGCGCTGCAGTGCTGAGCCTCATTGTGTCATACACTCTCCAGTCCACCTGCTCCTTTGGGAACAGGGTATTATCCCCAGGCAATTCACAGTCAATTTGCCATGCTGTAATAGATGCTTTCCCTATTGTCAAGGGGCACACATGGATTGGCTATCCACTGTGGGAAACTCAAAGTCGCTTAGGACCCATACATTTATATGCAGCTGCTGCGTATAAATAGGGCAACTCCCTCTCCCTTCTCCACTCGATAAGCAGCAAGCTTCAAGCTGAAACCAGCACTTGGGATAATGGCACCCAGTGCCTGAAAATCCCGACACCCAAAGAGAAGAACAGAGTAAGTATCTGCTGTCTGTGACCACAAAGGCAAATTGTTGAGAAGGTCCGAACTCCTGTGGCAGTGGTTATATAGAGATGGGAAGGGAAAGGCTCACTGCTAACTGTCCTCTTCCCATTTTATGTTACAGCTCAGGAAACCCATTGCAGAGAAACTGTGTCGTGATCAGAATAACAGCAGCATCAAGCAGCTGAAATTGCTCCTGGGGAAGATGTTCCAGAGATACCAGACCAACTCCAAGCTGGAGAAGCCAACAACCTGGAGATGACTGTCAGCTATGGAAATACAGCCGAGGTAAGTACATCCCGCAATCACACTTGCTGCCCTTACTTTTAGACAAAACTCCAGCCGAAGTCTCCCTGTGTAACACTTCTCTCCTCCTCTGCCCTTTCAGCTTTTGCAACATCTGCCAAAAGCATACAGCAGGATATTTTCGAAGGGGATGCCTGGTGCCTGAGGAAGAGCTCTGCAATTCCTGAATCTCCATTCAGCAAACACCAAAACCCGGCTGAAGCTGATCTGCTATTTCCAGAGGTCACAAATGGTGCCTAAGGACTCTGGTGCTGCTTCTGCACCTGCCTTAATCCACCAGCTGCCTGCAAACCAAGCAGCACTGAAATCCTCATGCAGCCTCGGGAGGCCTTGGTAGACCAAGACTACCTTTATGTGCTTCCTGGACACTTGCTCATATGCCAGAGGAGATCATGACTTGCTGTACAAGTCCCCCCACTCCTCTCATGAGTAGGAAGAATGTTTTCCTTCAGCAGAGCGTTACTATGCTTGGACGTCTGCTTCCCTTCTTCCAGGAGGACTGAAATGATCCCACCACGTGGACAGAAAGTTATTCTAAAAGAATGTGAGCTGTAATCCTCCTGCGAGGATGATGGAGCTGTTCAGAGAGGAGCACTGACTATTCTTAACCTTAGTGAGGTTGTACGTGTAGATCTGTTGAGAACGCAGTAACTTCTAAGATGTTCAGGCTAGCTTTTTCAAAAGTGTCCATTCAGGAGGAGCCTCTTCCTCTGACCTGCCTCACTTGAGACTCCCATATTCCAGGCTACTGCACTGCCTGGCTGTGGGGACCCAAGGTGGCTCAAGCAGAGCAGCAGGTATAACTGGACACCTTTGAAAACCTAGCTTCCCTACGGGGGCCATAATGGGCTCTACAATATTTGTAGACTGTACTGAGAATGCTCTGGAAATGGTTAAACCATAACTCAAACCATGTAGAGGAAATTCCTCAGGATGTCTTGCTCACAGAGTCAGAGTACTGCTTGTGAGATGCAGGATACGTGCGCCTTTTATAAAGGCAAAAGCTCAGTTTTATATCCTTGTAGGAAAGAAGGTTACGGCTGTGTTGTCGAGATTACAAGATATATTTATCAAAGTCTTTCATGAAAGGCAGGTGTACAAATTGTATTTACCCTGTGGTACCCTACTCCGAGGGGAAAATGTGAATCATTACTATCCTTGGAGGATGCTGTGATATGTTATGTGTGAGCTGCACCAAGTGTATATAACCTGTGCCAGGAATTACCTTGGATTTCAGACGCTGCAGAAACTTTTACCAGTACAAAAATAAATAAAAATCTAATAACAAATCCAGCAAGTTATTCTTTCTTGAGTAGTTCACATCGCTGATGCCCCTGGGGTCCCTCGGCTAAAGGGCACGAGACAAAGATTTCAGTAATAGTTGGTATTTCATTGCCTCACCAGTTTCGTGCCCATTTGGAACCCCTGCAATGCTGCTTTTCACAGCAGTACCAAACCTTCACTGTCCCAATGTGAGAGTGACAGAGGCGTGCCTTAGCAACGAGTTATTTGGAAATTTAGAGCCAAGAGACTTGCCAGCAGGGGTCACCGCGAGGGTGAGCTCAGAACTGATGCTGACTCCCAAATCTAGGAAGTAGTTTTGATTAATAAAGTTTGCTGAGGCACTTAACCATGGAATCCCAGACTGGTTTGGGTTGGAAGGGGCCTGAAAGCTCATCCAGCTCCAACCCCTGCCACGGGCAGGAACACCTTCCACTAGAGCAGGTTGCTCCAAGCCCCATTCAACCTGGCCTTGAACACTGCCAGGGATGGGGCAGCCACAGCTTCTC